>CAUYQU010033511.1:0-26118 GCA_963574635.1 Cheracebus regulus
AAAGCATTGGCAACAGAAGCCAAAATAGACAAATGGGACCGAATCAAACTCCACAGCTTCTGCACAGCAAAAGAAACAGTCATTAGAGTGAATCAGCAACCAACAGAATGGGAAAAAATTTTTGCAATCTACCCATCTGACAAAGGGCTGATACCCAGAATTTACAAAGAACTAAAACAAATTTACAAGAAAAAAAAAAGCCCATTCAAAAGTGGGTGAAGGATATGAACAGACACTTTACAAAAGAAGACATACATGAGGCAAACAAACACATGAAAAAATGCTCATCATCTTTGGTCATTAGAGAAATGCAAATCAAAACTACATTGGGATATCATCTCATGCCAGTTAGAATGGTGATCATTAAAAAATCTGGAGACAACAGATGCTGGAGAGGATGTGGAGAAATAGGAACACTTTTACACTGATGGTGGGAGTGTAAATTAGTTCAACCATTGTGGAAGACAGTGTGACAGTTCCTCAATGACCTAGAAATAGAAATTCCATTTGACCAGCAATCCCATTACTGGGTATATATCCAAAGATTATAATCATTCTGTTATAAAGATACATGCACACGTATGCTCATTGCGGCACTGTTTACAATAGCAAAGACCTGGAACCAATCCAAATATCCATCGATGATAGATTGGACAAGGAAAACGTGGCACATATATATCATGGAATACTATGCAGCCATAAAAAACGATGAGTTTGTGTCCTTTGTAGGGACATGGATGAATCTGGAAACCACCATTCTCAGCAAACTGACACAAGAACAAAAAATCAAACACCACATGTTCTCACTCATAGGTGAGTGTTGAACAATGAGAACACACGGACACAGGGAGGGGAGCATCACACACTGGAGTCTGTTGGAGGGGACTAGGGGTAGGGACAGTGGGGGGTAGGGTGTTGGGGAGGGATAACATGGGGAAATATGCCAGATATAGGTGACAGGGATGGAGGCAGCAAACCACCTTGCCATCTATGTACCTATGCAACAATCCTGCATGTTCTGCACATGTACCCCCAAACCTAAAGTGCAATAAAATATATTTGAAAAAAAACATATGTTAAAAACACACACACACACACACACACAACAAACAGAAGTATAACACATCCCCAACAGCTTGATTTCCTTCCCGCCATGGGTCTCTGGAAATGGCAATTCCATTTTAACATTTTGGAGTTATTCAGTCTCCAAAGGTAGTTATCTTGATTCCTCTGGCTCATGCTCCCACCCCTGCCGCAGTAAATCCTGGAAGCCTGACACTCAAAATATATCCAGAAGCTTAGCACTTCTTACCCATTCTACTGCTACCACTCAAGTCCAAGTCACCAAAAAATTTTGGTTAGATTATAGCAGCGGCCCGAACAATCTCTACTCTCTTTTGTCCACTATATTCTCTACACATCAACTGAAAAGATACTATTACTACTTATTTTATTTCAGATAAAGTCATTCCTTCAACATTTCCCTTCTTCATTCCAAGCTAAAGCCAAAGCCCTTCCCATTGAGTCCCTGTGATCTTTTTCACCTTGTCTATCACCCTCGCTCTCAGTCCCTTCAGTCTGGCCACCTTGGCCTCCTCGCTTTTATTTTTACACATGCCAGGGATGCTCCTTCCTTAGGGGCTAGCACCAGTGTTCCTTTTCTACTCAGATATTTAGGGGCATGGCTTGCTCTCTCATCTCCTTAGGTCTCTGCTCAAAACTCTACTTTATTTTTTTATATATATATAACTTATTGCCAATGAACACTGATTTTCTAAATGTACTTATTGCATTTATCGTCTGCTTCCTTCCCCACTCCCCTCTACTCCCACTGCAAGGAATATAAGCGAGGCACATAGTAAATGTTCAATAAAATTGAGTGAATGAGATGACATGTTATTTATTTTGAAGAGCAGCTATTTTCCTGAGCATCTCTAAAACATTTTACAAATCACAAAAGGTAATAATGTATTATGACAGTAAACAATCCTAAGACTTAAAGAAAGAAAGTTCATATTATCAAAACTTACAATTATCCATCCAAAATATTATAGGTGGTGGTAATCCAATTGGGGGTCTGCAGGGAAGTACTAAAGATTGACCATTTTGAAGTGTGATTGGTTCAAGTTTTTCTTTGGTCCACAATGGTGATCCTATTAAATATATAGAAAAAAACTTCTCAGTTATTTCTGCATTGAAAAATACAAAAAGAAAGCACTACAAATAAAGGCAAACTGAACTTTCGGAGAAACAATTTGTAATTTACATATACTAAATTAATGAGAAAATAAATTTTAAAACAATGTTAAAAGAAAAAAAGTAAAAATTTTAAAAATGACAGTTCTCATGCATGGCCACTGATAGTATACATTCTCAGTCAGTGATTCCACAGCTCAGAATTTGTACTATATACACTGTCAGGAAGACAGTTTAGACACAAATATGTTCTTCACAAAAGAATGGAAAACACTTAAATGTCAAAAGATTTGTTAAATAAAGAATTACACATCTGCTCCTTTGACTACCACAGAGTATCATATAAATATACTTATTTATAAGATGGCTAGGGGAATATACATGATATACCAATAAGTCAGAAAAAGTTGTAAGATAGTATTTCAGAAAATGAGCTGGTTTTAAACACATACATACATGTCTGCCTAGGAAAAAATGGAAAGAATATTTGAGCAGTAGTTATTTTCTTGAATGGAAGGATTTTCATGAACAGGTTTTTAAATTTCTTTTTTATTTATAATTAGTTTTTTGACAATGAACATGTATCACATATGTAATATAATTTTTTTAAAGAAATGAGCAGAACTGAAAATGTGATTCAATACATGCTCTTAAAGTTTTTGAGAGGATTTTGGTACTAACCATTGCAAAAAGAGCCATCATAATATTGAGGTAGTGAAGACACCACATTTCCAGTAAAAATTTGAAACAAAAATATTTAAAGAAATAGCATTTAGACTTTGATCACCATATCATACTGAATTTATTTCGATTTGACTGTAGGAATTACACTTTTATAGGGAATACATAAGAAATAAATAATTAGATGAACTCAGGGAAGAAATACTTTTTTTTTTTTAACCTTGATGTCTTACACAGGACTTGTATAAAAGATACACTGGGTTGGTAAAGCATTAGGCTGAGAAGCTTGTTGGGGTAAGGTGGAAAGGAGCAATAATTTGCATGCAAAACAAAGTCAGAATATTGGAAGCAATGCCACTGCTTTCTTGAATAGTATCTGGATGATGTCACAGAAGCTGAGTCTTGGAGCAATACTTTAAAAAGGGTCATGATGGTTTCCACTTACGGGATGGGCGGACGAAAATGTTATTAGAAATGGCAGCTCCGCGTTCGTTCCTTGCTGTACACTGATAGACTCCTTCATAGGTCTCGGCTTTCCCTTCACTCATGATATTAATTATGAGAGTTCCTGTGCCAGGCTTCATGGTGACCAAAGGGTCTTTATCGATGTCAAAATGAGTCCCATTACGGGTCCAGGAAAAGCTGCCCAACACACAAAGCGTTAAGTGTATTAATGGTCCAGAAAAACAGGATTACTTTAATGAGTTCCTAGCAGTTTTATGGGTTTCCAGAAATAATTGCTAGATTTTAATATTCAGTAAAAGAGCAATAAGTTCTCATATCTAAAATGTTTCATTGACTCATGACCTGGAAACAAAGGGCAAGGTATATACATTTTAAGGTACCTGTCTTCATTAGAACTAGCCCAAATCTGACTCAATAAAGAAATCATGCACACAAATTGCCTGCCATTTTTCTCAGAAAATAGAGGGAGCAGGTCTCCCAGGTACACTCTCTTAGAGCTTTATTAGCATTTTTACTGTAAACTCCATTGTTCACAGAGTTGATGACCTGTCTATAAAAATTTGCTCAGGGCTGAAATGTGACAGGATCTCCACAAGTACTATTTATGTGTGTTGAAAATTCATCAGACAAATTTCAGGTTATCAAATTGTGAAGTGTAGGTCGGGAGGAGGCTAAGAGATATAAGTTCCAGAGTGTTTTAAATGTTGCTTATTAAAAATAGTAACTCTACATAAAATACATTTTGAGAATTTTTAATTCTAGAGATGATTTTGTGAATCCCTTGGGAGGTATGCCCAATTGTCAACCGAGATTCCTCTTTTTCCATTTTATTTTTATAAAAGATTGAGTTATATAAAAGCCATGGTGCTAATGTAATTAAATATTTTACAATTAGTCACAAATCAGTGATGGCCATGCTCATACGAAGGCAAGAATCTCTAAAAGTCATGGTGTGTTCCAGGCCCACTTGGATTTCCCTTCTCTCTGCTTATCTTTATAGCAGTCATTGTCACAATCAGGGCAGGACGCGGTGGTGTGGGTGCTACTAGTACCTTGTGGGCAGAGGTCAGGGATGCTGCTACATGTCCTACAATGCACAGGACATTTCCATCCCTCAAACAAAATATTATCCCACTCCGTAAATCAATAGTGCCGAATAGGAGAAATCCTGCTTTATAGTGAGTTACAGAAGGCATTAATTGTGAAACTGAAAGGAAACCCCATCAAAGGATATCTCATCAGGCCTTCTGTGAGAGGGGCTTTCCAGTAATACAGCTGAATATATTATTTTGAGGCAAACCTTTGCTGGAAGTTTTAACATAGTACATATTCAGTACCAGTTAATATTTTCTTGGGAGCCAGTTTGTGATAGTTTAACAAGGCCTGCAATAGACAAACTTGGAAATAACCAGAAACTTTCACTTTTTTATTACTTAAAAATCCATATTACATTTTAATAATAATAATCCAACTCTCCAAAACTCCCATATATGACTGGACAAGTTACAGATGGTGCCTTGAATAAGTTACATAGCATTAGCAGGCATCAGTTTCCCATCTACACAATGTATTGGTTGAACTGGGTTACCTCTAACATCTCTCCCAACTGTAAAATGCTATGTAGTGATCTAAAATGCTATGCGAGATCCACATGGCATGAATCCTCAGGATTGAACTCTGCCAAGTTTGGAAAACCATTTAAGACTATTTTATAAACTGTTATAGAGACAGCAGAGATCTTGAAAGTCATCAAATTCAACCTCTTTATAGATGAGGAAATTAAAGCCCAGAGAAAAGGGATTTGCCTGTGCCTTATGGCCATTAGTATAAAAACCAGAATCAGAAGGCTCTTTCCGTAACTCCCCACAATTTATGAGCATTTTGCAGAAAGGTATGGGCATGGAAATGCAATAATCTGGGTTTTTAAAGAAAAAAATTGGGCTCTAATAAGGCAGAGAGACAATAAACCTACAGGTAAGACTTTAGGGATATGCAACCCTTCAATATCTTTGAAGGGCTGAAATGGGCTAGGATAGATGAACCAAAGCAATGTAGTGAGTCATGGTGAGAAACAGCCCACTAAAAAAGGAAGTGCTCTACATAGTCTGCCTTGTTCGATGGAAATTCCCAAACTTATTGCTCTATTCAGAGAAATTTCCTGATTTATTCTCAGTACTGTAACAAAGCAGAACGCACACTTACCTCGGGGGCGGTTTCCCTTTGGCCTCACACTGGATTACAATATTCTCCCGAGGGTCAATAATGTAATCTTTTGGAGACTGTTGGGTGATGGTTGGAGGTTGTACCACTTAATTGTAGAATAAAAAAACACACATGTAAAAAATAAATCATTTAAAATCATAATAGTAGACAATTTTTTCTGTATCAAAATCACTTACCTTAAATATGCTTCAAATATTTCTAGTAATTTCTAGTGTAGCAGCACATACTTCAGTATATTTTTCTGCTAAAGGTCTGCTAAAACTGCAAAGTCAAGGCATAACTTTCTTTTGGTAACTATGTGCACTTGCAAAGTCCATTTTCCCACACTAAAAGTTTGGGAAAATAATTATCAATACAAGCCTAATATTAAGACAGTTTCTTTTCTGATGTAACAATGAGAAATACTTCTGATTCCTTTGTTTCAAATGATGGTTTTCAAGGAAATTTAAGTTATGAGGTAAATTTGCATCTTTCTTAGGAAAGAGTAACAGACTTAGTTCATTGTGTGCTCATATAAATCAATATATGCTGGGAACAATTCCATTTGAGAAGTTAATATTAAAAAGACTGTTAAATTAGAGATGTGACATCTCTTATCAGAACCAGGAGGTAAGTGAATTAGGAACAAAGATAAAAGAGTCTTACTTAGAAGATAAGTGGAATTGAGAAAGTTCTCTGTCTTAGCAGACAGTGTTTCCATTTCACTCTTCAAAGTGTTATCTGATCTTTTATTATCAAATCATATGGGGAAACTGTTCTGACCCAGAACAATCTAGTCTGAAGAAAGCTGTATCTGGACCACCAATGCTCTTCAAGGCATTCTAAGATCACCATGTCCTTCTCTTGTGAGATCAGAATTAGTACAGGAAGAGACTAAAGAATAATTTATTACAATCTCTTCTTTTCTTACTCAGGGCAGCAAAATGGCTTGACTAGGAAGGCATAATGCTGAAAAGAGACCTAAACTCTCTCAACTAGCTCCGGGTAGGAAGCCACTGCTTGCACAACTCCATGGAGAGCTGTTTACACAGACCAGTGGTTTTCAATCTGGGGCAGTTTGTCTCTGCCCTTCCAGGGACATTTGGCCATATCTGGAGGCCATTTCAATGTTCTCAACTGGAGTGGTGGTGATAGTGGCATCTTATAGATAGAGGCCAGGGATGTTGCTAAACATCTAACAAGGTACAGAACAATTCCTCACAACAAAGACTTATCTGGTGCCAAATGTCCATGGTGCTGAGGCTAAAAAGTCCTGGGGGAGACAGCCACGTGCTTGGCATCCCTGGAGCTGTGCAATGCAGTGGCCATACTACAGCCTGCTTTCCTCTGCATCCTGGAACTTCCCCCAAGGCCCTCTCTTGGATTCTCACTGTACTTTCCTTTCCTGGTGCATTTGACATTCTGCTTCATTTAAGTTTTTCATCTTCTGGATCTTCCCTTTCCTGTCTGTCCATAACCTGCTTCCTTTGTGAAATATTTTCCACTTGCCAGCCAAACATTTCTCAAAGCTCAGTAACTGTCCACTGTTCTTGTCTCTCTTGTGGTTAATTGTTGCTACAGCTAAATGTATCACGTCCACATCCTAAGTCTTATAAATCTGCAAACCCAGTGCTGTCCTCTTGTCTTGTCTTCTAGTCTTACTGCCATCCACCAGACATCTCTTACTAAATATCCAAATAACAGCTAAAGTACAAATCAAAAGCTAGCCTCATTACCATCAGCATTTATTATGCATTGCTACATGCAGGGTATGGGCAGTGTCGGCTTCCCGTCTTTCTGGAATATCCCATCCCCCTTGTTGTCTTTTCACCTGCCTTTCCCACCTCTGTCATGCATATGGAACCCTCATTTTTCTAGCCTCATCAGTTTCCAACGCTGACTAGCAGTGTGATCTGATTGTTAAGCACTAGTCTGTTGGTTTCTTATAGCTTTGAGACTTCAAGCAAATTTCTTAACTTCTGTAAGCCCTAGTTTCCTGAGAGGGAAAATAAAGTTTAAAAGTAGTATCTACTACCTAGGGTAGCTGGCAGGATTAAGAAAATAATTTCCATAAAATTCTTAGTATACACCAGTGCTATAATGGTTCAATAACATCACCTGTCTTAAAAGTATTATCACAATTATTTTTATTCGGACCAGATTCACTTTCAAATGATTCGTCAGGCTCTGGGAATATAGAGTTTGGGATAATGGAAGGAAGCTTGGAATTCCACATCCATGGAATAGTGGCCATAGGCAGTTGGGGAGGGAATTCTTAGGAGCGACTTGGTTCAGTTCCTTCTGCTGTTCTGGGAGTGACGCAGGTGTAAATTTGGTGGCTTCAAAGGCAGAGCTTCTATTCACAGGTCTGCAGCTGAGCTGGCTTAGATGCCACTCCTACCTGCCAGGAGTTTACTGTCTGGATGTACCTCCTTAAACAGTGCATAGGTCACCTGGCAATTAACAAATGCTTTGCAATAGTGAGAAGAAAAGTGATTTTACATAGTTTTCCCAGTTAATCCGACATCAAAGGAAATTATCAAATGCCTGAAAATGGACTATTTTTAATCGAGGTGATAAATGCCACCTAACTGTCAAAGACAGTGGAGAGTTTTGCTCAGAGCAAGCTACTCAAAAACCATGTGAGTGGGACCTGCTTATCTTTTGCCCACTTCAAGATAATATTCAAATTTGCTGGGCCAGTCTGCTGATGGCACCTAGAAATACTAGTCTACACAGTTGTGAAGGCTAAAGAAGTGTAAGAGGGCATATAGCTGCTGTCTTATGTAAAGCTTTTGCCTGCGCCCACCTTCTAAAAGACACCTAAAGACCTATCTTTGTTCCAGAAAGTATTTATTAGCCTTTACAACAGATCATCATTCTCTCTAAATTTTGAGAATTTTCTCATTGAGTTACATCAGATGTGAATAAAGCTTGAAAGTTAGTAGAGCAGCATACTGGTAAAAGAAAGAGTAATACCCAAGTTTTCGGAATTCATGCAGATAATAACATTATATATGCTTCTTGGTATTTCAATACGATACCGAGCTACAGTACATACACATGCTTAGAAAGACAAAGCTCACAAAACATGAAATTGTGCATTTAAATCAAAGTATTAATTAATAAAACAAAGACATGGTCAAATTTTCACACTGCCTAGTAATTTATAGAAAGACACTTACAGTCTTCAAGAAGTTTTGCTTTTTCCCCATCAATATCAGCAGGTAAGTGGGCAAAGAGGATTAAAGAAAATCAGATGTTAATAATAAGAACGTTAGAACCCTGAAGATAAAGGGGCATCTTGTCTATTTGATTTGATCTAAGAAAACCTGTATAGTGAAGGCTGAAGTTGTGAAACTGCAAGAGGAAGAAATTTGCATTAACGATTTCCTTTAATCTTGCAGCGGCTTTTCCACATAAACATATGGAAGAACAAAAGCAATGCTGTAGGCAAAAAAGGGTTCTTCCAGGAATAGGAATGGTGAATTCCATTCTATACATGTTGTGCTGGACAAGTAATTATGTTCAATTTGAAAAATAGCTGAAATCTACAATTAATTTGAGTTGTCACATACTGTGTTGTGTCTGGTCATATTATCCCAGACATCACTATGCATATGGTAATCATACCTAACAATGGGACATTGCTACAATGACAATGCTCCATGCAAGCCAAGTCCAATACTAATTTTAGGTTTTTATATTTCTATGGTTCATCTCCAAAGTCATTAATTGAACTTTTTAGACTGTTAGCCGATTTCTGCTTCAGAATTTCTCAATCACCCAGGGGTTACTGGTGCCTACATCAAGGAGGTGTTCATGTAGTGAGAAACAATGTAAGAAATAGGGGCAGGGAAGAAATTACATTAGCATGCAATTCAAATCATTCCACAGTGCTGCCTGTCGTTACTACTTGCAAAGGTTAATATAGGAACACCTGGGTTATCCGTGACTTTCTTTTCATCATGGTTATGCCTCTTCTCCATTAGCAGTTATAATTGAGTTAGCCATAGGTGACTGTTTCCCTCTCATTGACTGAACAGTGAGATTAAGGGGGAACATATTTAATATAAGAGAGCATAAAATCATTTCTATCAAGTGCTTTTCTTTCTCTCTTGTGTATCTGGCAGGGCAAATGCTTACTTAGGCGTTTCCACTCCAATGGGCTTGAGCAGTTGTATATTTTTTTTGAAAACTGAAATTAAGGTCATTGGATGCATTAAAAAAAAAACTAAGAAAAACATTGCATTTTATTGTACTTTATAGAAGCACAACCAAAAGTTGACAAAGTGTGGGACAAACCACATCTCTTCTTAATGTCTTCCCACTGGCATTTGCAACCTCTATGGCCAAAATAATAATAATAATAAATAAATAAATAAAAATGACAACCCAACAACTGAATAGCCCCCCCAGGAAAGTGCTATCTTTTTTGCACCTTGGAAAGCTTGCCAAACAGATGTTCTATTCAGAAAGCTAATGGCTTCAAAGAGGTCATGCAGATGAGGAATAAAGGAGAAATCGATTCCGAAGTACAGTAATTGTCCAGATTTGAATCTGCTTTCCACTGCAGCAAAAGTGACCAGGTGGAACCTAGCATTATCTTTATTTTTTACAGACAGGCCACCTAGAGCAGGAGAGCACAGTGTGTATTTTACTACTAGGAAAGTAGTGGGCTAATACAGTAGCTGTTATTTGCTCCATGTTTAGTGTTTTTGCAAATTACTGGTATTCTCAGCAGTTGTATTGGCATTTGGCCACAGTGTTTAAGCCAAGTAAGACTATTTGCTAGGCCCTAGATAAGATACTTTTCCTAGTTCTAGACTCATATTTAAGATTCAAAATTGGAAAGTGAGATGCGCCTTGTCTGAATCAAGAGAAATGAATTATGGGGTTGTTTAGGCATTCTGAGGGGCGTGGAGTTGGCAGAAGCAGCCTCCCCTCATCTTTGCAGAACATCCTCAGCATAGGAAAGGTAAGGGTAAAGTGGTGAGGCGATGAGTGGGGAGGTCTCCATTATCATTTTAAAGCAGCTTATATAGTTTTCTTGTGGGACTGCTTCTCTAAAGAGCCACCTGTTGGGATGATCAGGCAGCTTGCACAACTCAATCCTTCTCAGGCCATCCCCAGCAGGGCAGACAAAAGGCACCTGAGCGGGAAGAAAGCAACCCAGAGGGAGGGAATTGTGAGTCTGACCATTTCAATGGCTACTTCTACAGTGTGAGTCTTTAAAAACACCAGGTGCTGAAGGTAAAAGCCAAATTAATTTTGATTAGCTTTTCAGTATCACACAGACACCTTCTCCATTTACGCAGTTCAGAGTGATGGTAAATGTTGGGAGGCTTTGACTCCTGGGCCTAACAGCTTTAAAATGTTAATACTTACGATCAAGAGGTACTTCCAGTGCACTAATCATCTGGCACAGGAAGAGAATCAGGGGCACTCTGCCCGCAGATAAGCGCTTCTTTTTCGGCATTATTTTAAGCTGCATTAGCTTAACTCCTGCTGAGACCCACAAACTGAATTTCCTTTTCTTCTTTCACAAAAGACTTTGTGAAACGTTGTGTGCAACGTTTAAGTAATTTTCATGCAGGAAACTGAAAAAGGATAGAGTAGGAATAATAATTATAATGTATTAAAAAGAAGGAAATGAAGAGTGGAAGTCTGCAGCACAGAGAACCAGCCCTGTATTATACATGAACTCTAAAAGAAAGTTAACTTTTAAATATTTAACTCTCAAGACTGGATTAATCATCTCTTCATAAATCACCTAAAATCAGTTCAGAGATATTAGTAGTGATGTGAAGCAAAATCTGTCTGCCATCATTATGACTTTTCCATTTTAAATGGTATTTGTATTTCGAGCGTTCAGAGGCTATCATGTCTTTCCTAACAGATCAGGAAAACTTGTCTTTTAAGCTGGTTAGAAAGCAATCACCTTGTGACTTTAGAGGGGAGGCCTAATGGCTTCTCCATTCTACAGATTATCCCTGGGAAAGTTCGGGCAATTGTAAATTTGCTTCAAAGCCAAAACACTGACTTATCAGATGAACACTGACCATTCAGGTCTTCCCCATCTCCCACCTAGATTTCAGCAATGAACCTGGCTGGGCTCTGAGTTTGGGCATTATTATTACAAACTGGTGTAGCTCCCACAAGTTTAAGTACTGAATTATTTATGTAATTTTTATTTGTATAATTGTATATTTTATAATGCCCATCTGTCCCAATAAACTGCAAGTCTCCTCAGGGCAGGGACAACATCTGCCCTATCCCCGACCGCATCCTCACAGCCTACTGCAGCGCCTGGCACATGGTAGGTAGTAAAGAAATATTTGGAGGAAAAAAATAATAAATGAAAGGAGGAAAGGGAAAAAAAGGGAGACTTTACAATCTTTGAAGCTGAGGTTGCATTTGGATAGTCTGGCGATCATCTACTCAAGGCTGTATTTATATTTATACCACTTGATTTAAAAACCAATCTCTTGTTAATATGAGCAAATTAGTTGTAAGATCATGTCTGTGTGGGGAATAGAGCTTAAATGTCAACAGGAAAATGAAATAATCCTAATAACATATTTTGCTAGCAATCAAGTTCTGATTTGAACATGATTAAAATTGTAGTAGCACACTTCTTGCAAAACAAATTTAAAAAGAATATGCTAGGCCAGGCATGGTGGCTCATGCCTGTAATCCCAGCACTGTGGGAGGCTGAGGCAGGCGGATCACCTGAGGTCAGGAGTTTGAGACCACCCTGGCCAACATGGTGAAATCCTGTCTCTACTAAAAATGCAATAATTAACTGGGTGTGGTGGTGGGTGTGTGTAATCCTAGCTACTTGGGAGGCTGAGGTGGGAGAATTGCTTGATTCCAGGAGGTGGGGGCTGTAGTGAGCGAGATCGCACCACTGTACTCCAGCCTGAGTGACAGAGCAAGACCTTGTCTCAAAAAAAAAAAAAAAAGTTAAACAGAAATATTATCCTTACATAAATATTATTTTGTGCATAAAATATCCATACTATGTGGCTTCATTTAAGAGCCAGGAAATGTCTTTCCCTATTATAATATCCAAACACTCATGTCCATTAAGCATTGAGACACAGGAATAAAAGCTCACTCAACCATTTCTGAACACACACAAATCAGACTATCTTTCTACGTGTGCAAAGCACATCTAGATCATTTAGTCAAATTTAGTTAGGTCTCTCATGAGTTTTTGGTTGAAACACTAATTTTGAATTCACATAAGCTTTAGGGAAGATAAAAATAAATGTCACAAATGGTACTAAAACACATGGATCTTACATATTATACATATTGAGATAAACAAAAGAGCCAAACTCTGAAAAGGAAAACAATTTATTTGTCTGATTTCTGTGTCATGCTAATGGAGATTATTGAACTTCAGTGCCAAGTTCTCCGGACAGGAGCTGGAGAACTAATATACTTCCCAATAGATGTACTAATAAATTGTAACACCTGTAAGATCTTAAACAGCTACATACAATTTCTATTGTAAGGTCTTCATGTATTTTGCCTGGATGCATTAACTATTCACCCTCCAATATAGAGAAAATCATTAGACAAATTCATATAAAAGAAAGCATCAATCAACCTCTATGCTTTTTCAGAGTATACATGGAATAAATTATTACACATCAAATCACAGTGTTTTATTTTTAAAAATTACATTTTTAAGAAAAATTGAAAGCACTTACTTAAAGAGACATGAGTAAATAAATCCTCATACTGCTGGGAAGTCATGAACTATGATAACTGAAGCTGAGAGCTCTCCTCAGAAGTTTTAAGTTAAACTGCACCATTAGCGACAAATCGTCTCTAGTGTAGATTCTGTTAGAGGAGGACAAATCAATGATCCAGCCCATCCTCTGGCTCCTGCCCATGGAAAATCACCCACTCCTGCGACATATGCCCTTATGGGTGAAAATCCAAATGCCTAAGAACAGCATTAAGTCCCCAGCACTCAATCAAACTGAAAATCAAATAGAGCTACAGAAGATTGAGCTTTCTCTCAGTGACAGTAATGTACTCTGCACACTGCACAAAGAAAAACCACCGCTTTGCACTCTCGGTATTGACGTCAACGCCTTGACTCAGTAGGAGCCCATCTGTCTTGTACTTTACCTTGGAAAATGATGGTCATTCTTCATTAAATGAGAATCACGAACTAAAACTAAATTGTTAATGTAATTATACTATGATGAATAAAATCCCAATTTGAAATAGCATGATTTTTAATCAAGGCTAAGGAGTATGTTAGTGCACTATAGCTTACAATGTGCAAAAAGTATTTGCCATAGACATTTTAAAGCATGATTGAATGAGACAAACAGTAGGTTCGTCTTCTGAAAAATAGATCACCCTGGTATTTAAAATCACACATAGTGCTAAAAGGACTGAGAGTAATGATAAACAGCAAAGCCTTTTCATAGCTCATTTCATATAACTCCATTCAGAGCAACTTTTCATATGTTACCTATAGAATCTGTGAAACAGAAGGGGGGAAAATCCCTTCCTTGGCAAACTTTTCATCATTAGAAAATAAATGCAATTCAAGGTTCCCTTATTTCTTTTGCCTCAAATTCATATTAAATCACAGAGCAAATATTCCCCTGCATTACTTACTATGTATTTCAAAAGAAAACCCTACAGTTTTGACAAAGGATTCACATCAAACCTGAGAGAAACAGCTCTCCTGTTACTTAAGAAGTCTTGTCTTTAGAAAGAATATAAAACCTTTCTTTTTCTCTCAAATGAAGGATGAAATTATTTTAATTGAAAAAATCAGCTCTCTACCAGAATTCGAAGGCCATGCATTACTTGCCATTTCATTCTGCTCTATTTGGGCTTTTCAGCATCCCAACATGGGTGGGTTCCACGCTGGCTGAACACATAACATGATCTACACTCTCCAAGCAGATAAACAAATATGGTTATGTGATTAGATGCCCTCTGACACACTAATTATTGCTCTGATGCCTCATCAGTGACTCGCCTCAGTGACTGGATAACTAAGTGGGTATGACATCATCTTGACCATGAAAGGCATTTTTCAGCAGTCAACTTGGGGAAGGTCACTTTTTATATTTTAAAAATTTACCATAAGGAAGAAGCACATGAATGCACACCCCTAGCCCATGCTGTGCTTTTCAATCACAGATTTGGAGTCTGAGACTGTGGAGGAAAGGTTAGAAAGAAATGGACAATGATAGCTAATAACACATCAACAGAGTCACAGTTACATCTACACAACTACACAATCATTAATGTACCTCAGAAAAAAGTAGTCTGAGATAACAGGACTATAGAGATGATAATGATCAAACAATACAAACTGTGTGAAGCGTTAAGGACCATGTTTCTAATTTCTTGCTAGTTTTAAGGAATCTTCCATAGTAGAGCCTCTACCAGGAATTTAGGAACTAGAACCTGGAACAGTACCTAAGGAATGGTGAACAATGAACAGGTGGTTTGTACCCAAATAACAGATGATGGAACAACATCTTGATAATAGCTCAAAATCTCTACTCCTCAGAGCACTATAACTAATTATCTTATGTGATATTCATAAAAACCCCAGAAAACAGAAAAGCAGGTATTTCTATCCATTTACCAGACAAGGAAAAAAATCCAACTGGCCACCATTCACTGAGCCTTTTCTGTGTGCCAGGCATGGCGATGAGTCCCCTCCAGGCATTAATTTGTCTTCCCAGCAATCCCAGAAGGTAACTTCTATTACATTTCTCAATTGACTGATAAGGAATACAAGATGTAGGATGGTGTCACTTGCTTAAGGACACACGTGATATGTGAAGTACCTGATCTAGAGCTCCAGTTCTGGAATGTTCTGGAGCTTTGAGCCACCTCCACTGCCACACCCCAAGAGGTCCCTAGCATTTCCCTCCCTCCTATATCCTCTTAATTTGTAATTAGTCAATAAGCAAACAGAATTACCAAGTTTAGTTACTGATGTTAAAAAAAGAAAACCTCTAACGGTTTCTGAATATCTATGGAAGATCTTCACAGTGTTGCCCATGGCACAACTTTAGGAGACTCTTCACACCGGATTCCATGTGAATAGTACCCCATGGACTTCTACCACACGTGGGCCCTGGCCTAGTAAAGGAATAACAATTTTAGACAATGTAGACAAGATGTACTTTAAAAGTAGTGTGTGCACATGGTACAATATTCATAAAGTACAAAAGACCATAGAGTGCATAGTAAGCAACCAGCAACCCCCTTTTTCCCTTAGGAAGCCAGGATTATTACCAAGTTTTGTGACTCCTTCTAGAGAGAGTTCAGCCATAAAGAAACATATAAATATGTTAAGCAACAGTTTAAGGACATTTCAGATTTAGAAAATTATTAAAAAGCTTTTGGGACACTGACGTTAGATCACCAAAAATACCAAGGTCTTTCAATGAAATCTAGTTACTTGCAACACACATGATCATCTGAATACAGGATTTTTCACATTTCTTTTACTTAGCACAGCAATAATAAAAAAGAAAATAGAACAATATGAGACAATGATATAACTGAGAGATCCAAGACAAAGGATGAAGCATGGTTAATGAAAAGCTCACGTGTGTGAGAAGAATAGCAACCCTGATCATGGATGGCACCTGTTCCACACTTTCCAGGCTTGTCCAGGCAGCTACCTGATGACAGTTGTCAGGAGTGGCTTCAGGCATGAGAAAGCTGATTGGGAAAGGAAAGATGGCTAGGGAAAGAGAGGAAGGAAAGGGAATTTCCTTCTTCATCCCACCTTCCAATCCAATTACAATTTGCTAAGCAGAGTCAGGAGGGGACTGCTGCACTCTGAATGGCTGCCACGCTCACAGTCTTTCTTCTGCATTGACCTCATCACTCTGACCAAGGCAAAAAGAATCAGGGTGGGTGTTCAGCCTCTGTCTGAACAAAGGCACGGAGCCGTGCAGAGCCTGTGAGTTGACTTGGCTGCTTGAGAGGGACTGAAGAGTGATCAACTAAGTGGTAAATTCCTTTCTCATAGAGAGGATGAATGTGAGACAGAGAGAGGGAATGAGTCAGTGGTTTGGAGCAGGAACAAAAGCCAAAGGTCAAATCGAGGAAAGGCGGTAGGAGCAACCATGAGTAAGCAAAAGATATGATGCGTCAAGTGCAGAAAAAAGCCAGTGGGCAGCAGAGGATCAACAGAAACAGAGACAGAGAAGAACTGAGTGTTCATAACATCAGCAGAACACTGGATCAGTGATAACAAGCACCTACTACTCTTGCACTGCAATCATCAGGCCTCTAAATCTCTTGGTACCCCAAACAATGTTCCCATTCTCTAAGAAGTTTGCCACACTAGTGACTGAGATTGAGACATCTTCCTGTCTTGTGTATTCTACAACAAACTTTCATTAATATGGTAGGTAGTCTGTTGCATTGGTGGCCCCAGGAAGTACCCCTCCCAGTATCCATGCCCTTGCATAGTCACCTCACACAATAGGCTTGGCCATGTCATGTGCTTTGGCCAGTGGGATGTTTAGCAAGCATTATGTGAACAGAGATGTAATGACCATTTGCACACTGCAGCTTATCCTCTTGTAATGTTCCCTTTGGGAAGTATGAGCCATACCACTGATGATGAGAAGCCAGCAGAAACACACCCTGGGAGATGAGAGACCATCCTGGACTCTCTGGCCCCAGCTGGGCTTCCAGCTAAAATACCTGAGCCAGTGACTTGTTAAACTACATGCAACAGAAGAATCATCCTGTCAACCCTCAGGATTATAAGAAATAATAAACTGTTGTTGCTTTAAGTCACAAAATTTGGGAATGGTTTGTTATATAGCCATAGATATCTGCAATTAGTTAAAATAAACTGAGATTGGCTGTTTCTTGCAACCAGAAACATACTAACATGCACATTTAGGAGGAATGATGATTCAAACGTGCAGTTCTCTTTACAAAGTCATGGCTGGAACCACAGGAATTCTAAATTGGTAAACAGTGTGGTGATGTAGACTTTTCTTCAAAACTAACCTATCCTTTTCAGTTTTTCTAGATTCTTCTCTGTAAATATGTTGGTGCAGCCAAAGGGCACATACTTAACTTACATTTCTCACACAAAACTTATAGTCAGAATAAATAAAAGGTGGTTAACACTATTATTTTAGCATAAATTTGTTTATGCCAAAACATTATTATTTTAGCATAATTGTAAAATATGCCTAATTTATTGTCTTAGGCATTATATTAATTTATTTCTAACGCAGAATAGCAAAGATTAAGGCAGAGAACAGGATGAGAGAGTTCAACATTGTTAGTTCACCCCTCCTACTTTCCCATCTCCGTGAATTATACTAGAACTCTGGCTGAGCTCAGCCCCAGCTTCTATTCTTCTCACTCTCCCGTAAGACAGGTCATCTGGAGAAAGCAGGGAGGAGAGAGGGGAAGGACAAACCATAGAGACAGGCCTCTTCCTTCCTCACAAGGTCCACTTCTCAGCTGATTCCCTTCAGATTAGAAAACAGAAACAAAGTTCCATTTAAAACCAAAAACGGAAAGCAGGAAACTGTTCTAAAAGTGAGGTCTGAGAAATGAAAATTTAGTTCTGAATATGGGTCTTCAGAGCAACATATTCAGAAACGTTTGTAGAGTCACTGAAACAAGCTCTAGCTCTATTTATCTTCCTGTAAACTGAGATTCCTACAAATAGCACTGAGAAGATGTAAGGATCAGAAACAATTTATTAAAAACTTCATCAAAAAAGGCCCTTCAGGATATTAATATTCTAAACATGCTATGCCTTATCCCTGTGTCAAGAAAATAACGCATGGCAAAATGGTGGCCACTTAATAGTAAAAAATAGCACTTTGAAATGACCGGCAGGCTAGTCACTTTTGAAAAATATCATGTCACATTTCAAAGATAAACCTGATACGCTTATTGAATGGTATGAACCACTCAGGGTAGGGATGCAATGCACAGGTCAAAATCTCAATGCCTACTCCTTTCCTAATGAGTGTGAAGGGTGGTAGTGCAGGAGAAAAGCAAGCAGGAGAGAGAATTAACCTACACTCTAGTAAGAAATTAACCTAGAAGTCTCAGTGCTTAACATAATACAGTTGATACTTTGCCCGTGCTATTGTCCAGTGTGGGTCTGCAGGCACCTCCGCTGCTCCAGGCAATAGAGGTGCCACCATTTTGTGATGCTGCCATCTCAACAAATGTCTTCCAAAGTCCCCATGCTCTCCTGCTCTTACCTTCCTCCAACCAGAAGTGATGCACACATCTTTTGCTCACAACACATTGGCCAGAAGTAGTCAATGACTCCAATCAGCAGAGAGTCTGGGAAATGCTGGGGCGCATGTGGAATATTTAGTGAGCACTAGCATTTCTGCCACGGGGAGCATGCCCTATTTACAATCAATCTGAAGTGCCTTTTCTGGAAAGAGTTTCAGAAGTGACGTCCCAGAGGCTGGTCGTCTTGTTTTTTCATCTCAGTGATTTGTCAGGCAGCAGGATGATGCTGACAGGTTGTGTGGGTGCTAGCTGGTTGTAGTTACCTCCTCTGTCTTCCTCCCAGCTGCATCTATGAACCATTCTTTTTGATAACTTGGGCTTCCCCCAAAGAAGGGCCTGGGCATGTGGGTTGGGGAGGCAAAATGCCCAGATTTACCAAACCCAAAGGGCATCACTCCCAACATGTCACAGATTACTATAATCTTCCCAGCCACATTTCAAAATATATTTGCCAAGGTATCCAGGCTCTCAGTAATCATAACGGAACCATGAAAATGAGAAATAGAGATGGATGTGACATGAAGAATTGTATTTTCCACTTGCTATCAGTGCAGGGGATGGTACATTATCACAAACCAAATAGCCAAAAATTCTTCATTCCAGCCCGAGGCTGTTTCACATAAAGAACAAATCTCAGTCACTTACTGATATGCATGTTGTATTACAAAGGACTTAACAGCAAAACAGCAGAGTAATGCATGAAATATTTAACTCCTGGTGCATTTAATTTCCTTCATACAGGATATGTGAATATCTGTCTTTATAAAAAATAAATAAATAAATGAATGGCCATTTGTTTGCAAGAAAATTTATCAGGTTTACTCCAAAGAACATCCATCTCCCGAGCATTTAGAATATAACTCAGTTTCCTGGAAGTTAAATATTAACTCCTCAGAAGACCATGTCCTCTGTGAAAGGTAAGTACACAAAAGCATGAATGTTAGAAACCATATTCCCTGTACTGTGAGATTTAATCAACCCAACAATTTAAGAGCTTTGGAGTATTCTGCTGCCTGTGCTAAATTCTGCTATCTGTGACTTCTCAGGAACAACTTTTTCTATAACATCACACTCTCTTTTCACCACCACTTAAATGGACTCCATAGAAAGAATATATTCCAATGTGATGATTCAAAAGAAACATGAATTCAAAGAGCTGTTAAGGTAGAAATACCGCGACCATACAACCCAGCAATCCCACTGCTCGGTGTATATCTAAAAGAAGACAAATCAGTATACTAAAGAGATATCTTCATTCCCATGTTTGTTGCAGCAATATTCACAATAGCCAAAATTTGGAAGCCATGTATAAGTGTCCACCAACACATAAATGGATAAAGAAAATATAGTACTTATATATAATGGAGTACTACTTAGCCATAAAAAGAGTGAGGACAGGCTCAATGGCTCAGGCCTCTAATCCCAGCACTTTGGGAGGCCGAGGCAGGAGGATGGCTTGTGCTCAGGAGTTCAAGACCAGCCTGGGTAGCAACACAAAACTCTGTCTCCACATATGCACAAAAATACAAAAAATGAGCTGGGCATAGTAGTGAGTGCCTATAGTCCCAGCTACTCAGGAGGCTGAGGTGGGAAGATGGCTTGAGCCTGGGAGGCAGAGGTTGCAGTGAGCCAATATGTGCACTGCACTCTAGTCTGGATGACACAGCCAGATCCTGTCTCAAAAAAAAAAAAAAAAAAAGAAAAAGAGATCCTGTCATTTATAACAATAAAATAAGCCAGGCACAGAAAGACAAACATCATATGTTCTCACTTATTTGTGGGATCTAAAAATCAAAACAACTGAACTCATGGAGCTAGAGAGCAGAAGAATGGTCACCTGAGACTGGGAAGGGCAGTGGGAGGGTGGCTGGGATGAAAGTGGGGATGGTACTAGGTACAAAAAAATTAGAAAGAATTTATAAGACCTAGTATTTGATAGCACAACAGGGTGACTATAGTCAATAATTTAATTGTACTTCTTAAAATAACTAAAAGGGTATAATTGGATTGTCTGTAATGCAAAGGATAAATGCTTGAAGGAATGGATACCCCATTTACATGATGTGCTTATTATGCATTGCTTGCCTCTATCAAAACATCTCATATATCCCATAAATATGAGGTTAAAAAGTACATAAAACACCTACTATGTACTCACAAAAATTAAAATTAAAAAAAATTTTTTTAAGTTCTTGAAAAATGAAAAAATGAAAGAGCAGTTTAGGAATGTCTTTTTGGACAAAATATCTAACCTCCTAGGGACTCAGAACAGAAAAGCCTCTGGTTTTTATCAAATTTGGTTGATGAGAATGATAACCTAGAATTACTGCCTCTCTGTGTCTTTTTAGTTTAATTTTCATGGACAATTTTGTGTGGGTAAACTGAGCATTTATTTTCTAAAGATGAATATTTGTGTCCTCTGGAAAGAAATATGGGAAGTAAGAAAAAAGTGAGATAAGGAGGACAAAGAAAAAGCAAGAAAAGAAGAAATGATTTGGAAGTAATACATTTCCAAGTTACATTGTGGTGATACTTATCATTTTTTATTTATTCAGAAATTGTGGTCATTCACCAATAAACTGGGCTAAAAATACTTACAAAAATAATTTCTTTAAACATATTAAATGAATCACAAAGACTTCAAGACAAATTTACTAGAAGATCCCTTGTAAGGGCTTATGCTTTGAAGGTCTCTAAGGTCTGCCTACCTACACTTAACACTGAATTATGAGAGCCAAATCTGCTATCATAGAAGTGAAGTCAAATAAACCAGCCACCAATAGTGATGGCCACTGAGATGCCAGCACAGAAGGAAAACCAAGACCAGAAACTAGAAGACAGCTACATATTAGATCCTTTGAGGCTGCTGGTTGTTGGGTCTAGGCACAAGCAGGAATGGGGCAGTGAGTACCAGCCACATGGTGCTGTCTCAACCAAGGGAAGAATGAACTGGGCAGGCCACGCAAGTCTGCGCCCAGTCCCCTCTCAAAGAGGAGTGGGCTTGGGGCTCTCAGCTGAGGCTGAGCAGTGGTTTCTGAGTGGCATCACCCACTGAACCTGTGTCCACTGGGGCCAAGTTGGGTAACACAAGAGGCAACATTTTGGGGAGAAGGTGATTCAAAAGACCGGCAGAAGTGAGCTATGATGGCATGACTACACTCCAGCCTGGGTGACAGCGAGAGACTGTTTCAAAAAAAAAAAAAAAACCAGAAAAAAAAGGCTGGCAGAGCAACCAATAGAGTTTACAAATGAAAGGATTGGGTAAAGAATGAAATTCAGGGAGGTGGCAGCAGAAGGAGTACCAAGGAGACCACTAATTTGAGACCAAGGAACGTGGGAGATAGAACCTACAGACATCCTTAGAGTTGGAAAGAATAACTGCATATAATTTTTATCAGATATTGGGTGTGGGTGTCATTCAGGAATGGGCAGAAGAAATGGTTAAAGGTCCTTCTCGTGCATGGTCATCTGGCTGAGAATTAAGCAGGAAAAGTTGGGTGGATTCTTGCCTGCCAAAGCTGGAGACTCCTCACCAGGCAGCTTCTTAAAAATGTCCAGTTAGTCTGTCTGAGGAAGGCTTTCCAAATTTAGGTTTCTGTCTCCTTCGACAATTTTAAATAAGAATATTTTAGGCCCTTGCTAGAGCATAAAACACTAATTGTTGATCTCCGACTCCTCTCATAAGCCTTGCAGAGAAAACAGGTGTGTGTATTTAGATATTTTTTGGAATATCTAAATACCCTTCTATTCACAGGTACCCCCAAACCTAAAATAAAAGTTAAAAAATACCCTTCTAGAAATAGCTCTAGAAGACCTGTTAATACTCAGCAGGAGTTTGGTTTTAACTTCCAATTTTTATCAAAGTTGGTTATAAGAACAGAAGACAGATAAATTCCAGTGTTTTCTCCGTACATTTAACTAAGTGAAGACACCTAGTTGTCTGTACAGAGTTTGTAAACTGTACTAAGCCATCACACAAGCTAACAAGCAAGAAGCAGGAAAAATGGTCATGTTTGAAAGATGTACTTTGGTTTCAACTGAGAGCAAAGGTTTGGATGGAGATCAGTTGTTCTCTATACAATTCTAAGAAAATTTTGCCCAAGATGGGGAAGCAAGTGATAATAATCTCTACATTGGATGCTGAAAATTTCAAGTCGATGGCAAGCCTACAAAATTGAGAAGAAAGTACAGGCTACTGTGCAGAGGCAGTGATGTCTGAGTGGACTTTCAGACCAGGTCATTTCTAAAATGACACAACTTACAGGGAAGAGTTGTCATTTTTACTTAGAAGCTTTAAAGCTGCAGCATTATCTCAGCATCTAAGAGCACTTAGAGTTCTCTGCAGGACTGGATTCACTTTATTAAAAACATGTATTGGAAAACCATTAGGTTTTAGATGCTAGCGGGGATTCAAATACGAATTCAGCATAATTCACACCCCAGAAGTGCTCAAAGCTGGGCTTGGGAGAGGGCAGAGAGCTGTATGAGAATATAATTAATGCAAAACAATGTGGTAAGTGCTCCACCAGAAGCTGAATCTGGGCCCTGTGGGAGCAGAGAGTAAGATGCATCCGCCTCTGCTCGAGGGAAGTAGAAAGAGTCTGGGAGGTGAAAACTGAGCTCTACCTTGCCGCGGAAGAGTAATAGTAATATTCCAGGAAGAGAAGAGAGAAGCCGTGAGTAAAGTCCAAGAGTATGGTGTGTTTCTGGCAAGTACCCAGAGGGGGACGAAGGATACTAGGTGAGGGTGATGAGGCAGAAATGTAAAGTTGGTGCCCGTTGTAAGGGGACATAAATGCTGTTACTGAGTTTTGTCTTTATTCTAATATCAGATGAGTTTCAAAGTGCTAACCTGGATAAGTGAGTTAAAGAACTTTTATTTCAAAAGGACTATCAAGGGTGCCATCTTCTCATGCACAGAGTGAAATGTGCAGGGAATTTTAGAGGATTCAATTAAATTTAACTCAATCAGCTGAAAATCAATTATGTACAGATTGATGAATGCCTGAGGCTGGGAGTGGTCAGAGAGGAGACTGATGGCAAATAGGCAGGAGGGAGTTTTTCTGAGTACTGTGCTCAGCAGCAGGGATGACGGAAGGCTGCTGGGGCCAAGTTACAATTATTTACAATGACAACAATATACTCAGCCTCCTGCTCCTATCACTAACCCAACCATGAAACCACAAAGCTACCAGAGACTGCCAAATCCAAGGCTCTGGCATCCAGGCAATTGTTAGTGATTGTTCTAAAGAATAAAAGTCAATAGTTCGTCCATCCTTGGCATAAAATATAAGAGAATATCTCTGTGACCTTGGTTAGGTACACTTCTTAGCTAAGACACCAAAAAAAAAAAAAACAAAAAACTGATAAACTTAACATTATCAAAATTAAAAACATCTGCTCTTCAAAAGACGCCAATAAGAAAATGCAAAGACAAGCCACAGACTATTTTACAAATCATGTATCTAATAAAGGACTTGTATCTACAACATGTAGAAAAACTCTTATAACACAAAACTAAGAAGACAAAACAACTCAATAAAAAAATGTGCAAACATTTTCTTAGAGATTTCTCCAAAGAAGATATACAAATATCTAACAAGCATATGAAAAGATACTCAATATCATTTATCATTAAGGAAATATAAATTAAAACCACAATGTGATACTACCACCACACACTCACTTGAATGGCTATATTCATAAAGACTGATGATATCCAGTGTTGGTGAGGCTGTGGAGAAACTGGAACCTTCACATATTTCTATGGAAACATAAAAACATATAGCCACCAACAACAACAACAAAAAAAAATCCAGCTTTTTTTTTTTTTGAGATAGGGGCTAGCTTTGTTGCCCAGGCCGGGTGCAACAGCATGATCTCAGCTAACTGCAAACTCGCTTCCTGGGCTCAGCCATCCTCCCACCTCCTACCAAGTAGCTGGGACCACATGCATGTTCTCCACCATACCCGGCTAATACTTTTATTACTTATAGAGACCAGGTTTCACTATATTACCCAGATCAGTCTCGAATTCCTGAGTTTAAGTAATCTACCCACCTGGACCTCCTAAGTGCTTGGATTAAAAGCATGAGCCACCATGCCCAACCTGGAAATTTCTTAAAAGTTAAACAGTCGGGAGAGAGATCCAAGATAGGCTGATTAGCAGCAGTTCAGGATTGTAGCTCCCAGTGAAAGCACAGAAAGCAAGTGGATGTCACAATTTCAGATGAATTTTTATTGCCCACAAACTGGGAGATTTCCGGCGGAGGAGCCACACGGGTCACCAGCGTGACTCTTTTGGCTGGCGTGGCTGTTTTGCCGGTGCCCCAGCGTGGCACTTCTCGGTGCGGAGTATATGGGACTGGGTGCCCTTTTAGTAGGGCTCGGCTGGTCCCATCCCCACAAGGAGAACAGCAATTGGAAGCGCTGAAGACTGAGAGTTTCACAGCAAGCACAGCCAAACCCAGGAAGACCTAGCTCTGTGAGTAAGGGGCGTCCGCCGAAGGAAAACTAAGAAACAGAAAAAACTTCATCACCAACAAGCGGGACGTCCACTCAGAGACCCAATCTGAAAGTCGGCAATTACAAAGATGACAGGTGGATAAATCCACAAAAATGGGAAGAAACCAGTGCAAAAAGGCAGAGAACACCCGAAATCAGAATGCCTCTCCTCCTACAGGGGCTCGCAGCTCCTCATTAGCAAGTGAACAAGGCCTGACGGAGACTGAATGTGATGAACTGACAGAATCAGGCTTCAGAAGGTGGATAATAAGAAACTTCTGTGAGCTAAAAGAACATGTTGTAACCCAATGCAAAGAAACTAAGAATCCTGAAAGAAGATTTAACAAAACGCTAATGAGAATGGACAACTTAGAGAGGCATATAAGTGAATTGATGGAGCTGAAAAACACAACATGAGAACTTCACAAAGCATGCACAAGTTTCAACACCCGAATTGACCAAGCAGAAGAAAGGATATCAGAGGTCGAAGATCAACTCAATGAAATAAAACAAGAAGGCAAGATTAGAGAAAAAAGGGTAAAAAGGAATGAACAAAGTCTCCAAGAAATATGGGACTATATGAAAAAACCTAATCTACGTTTGATAGGTGTACCCGAATGTGACAAAGAGAATGAATCCAAGCTGGAAAATACTCTTCAGCATATTATCCAGGAAAACTTCCCCAACCTAGCAAGGCAGGC
This sequence comes from Cheracebus regulus, assembly GCA_963574635.1. Classification (NCBI taxonomy): domain Eukaryota; kingdom Metazoa; phylum Chordata; class Mammalia; order Primates; family Pitheciidae; genus Cheracebus; species Cheracebus regulus. Next base: position 26,052 of record CAUYQU010033511.1, read on the forward strand.
CAATATTCAAGTCCAGGAAATACAGAGAACACCACAAAGATATTCCTCAAGAAGAGCAACCCCAAGG
>CAUYQU010033512.1:0-13128 GCA_963574635.1 Cheracebus regulus
TCTGCAAATAGAGACAATTTGACTTCCTCCTTTCCTAATCGAATATCCTTTATTTCTTTTTCTTGCCTGATTGCTCTGGCTAGAACTTCCAATACTATATTGAATAGGAGTGGTGAGAGAGGGCATCCTTGTCTAGTGCCAGATTTCAAAGGGAATGCTTCCAGTTTTTGACCATTCAGAATGACATTGGCTTTGGGTTTGTCATAAATAGCTTTTATTATTTTGGGTATGTTCCATTGATACCTAGTTTATTGAGAGTTTTTAGCATAAAAGGCTGTTGAATTTTGTTGAAGGCCTTCTCTGCCTCTATTGAGATAATCATGTGGTTTTTGTCTTTGGTTCTGTTTATGTGGTGGATTACGTTTACAGACTTGCATATATTGAGCCAGCCTTGCATCCCTGGGATGGCTTCATCCTGCTTGATCGTGATGGATAAGCTTTTTGATGTGCTGTTGCAATTGGTTTGCCAGTATTTTATTGAAGATTTTTGCATCTATGTTCATCATAGAGATTGGCCTGAAGTTTTCTTTTTTTGTTGCGTCTCTGCCTGGTTTTGGTATCAGGATGATTTTGGTCTCATAAAGTGATTTGGGAAGGATTCCTTCTTGGATTGTTTGGAATAGTTTCAGAAGGCGTGGTAGCAGCTCCTCTTTGTATGTCTGGTAGAATTCAGCTCTGAACCCATGTGGACCTTGGCTTTTTTTGGTTGGTAGGCTATTAATTGCTGCCTCAACTTCAGCCCTTGTTATTGGTCTATTCAGAGTTTTGACTTCTTCCTGGTTTAGGCTTGGAAGGGTGCAAGTGTCCAGGAATTTATCAATTTCTTCCAGGTTTACTGGTTTGTGTGCATAGAGTTGTTCGTAGTAATCTCTGATGGTAGTTTGTATTTCTGTGGAATAGGTGGTGATATCACCTTTATCATTTTTCTTGCATCTATTTGATTCTTCTCTCTTTTCTTTTTTATTCATCTGGCTAGTGGTGAGACAAAATTTTGATAGGTCTGAGATACAGGTGCAATTTTATTTTATTTACACACACACACACACACACACACACACACACACACACACACACACACACAATTACCGTTAGCCCAATACCACATATTGAATAACCTGTTTTTTCCCACTGACCTGATCTTTTCTCTCTGACATGTTGAGGTTTCACATGTTTATCATTCTGTTTCTAGGCTCTCTCTTAGGTTCTGTTGATTTATTTATAAGCTTGCCAGACTTGGAGCATAAAATACATGCCCATTGTTTATCTGAAATTCTAATTTAACTGTGCTGCCTGTATTTTACCTGGCAAATCTATTTGTCCCTGGGCATATTTCACATTGTCTTGATTACTACAGCTTTTAATAAGTCTTTGTGTCCAATAAAGCAAATCTCCCTACTCGGTTTTGGGCTTCAGAATTATCTTGGCTATTCCTGGCCTTTTTGCTGTTCCTAATACACTTTAATATCAGCTTGTAAATTTTTTAAGACTCTTTTATGGACCAGTATAATGTCAATTTTTATAAATGAGCCATTTACAGAATGCTTGAGAATAATTTGATTTTTCTAATTTTTTATCTTAAAAATTTTATTTATTTTTATTTTTAATTTTGGTGAGTACATGGTAGGTGTATATATTTATGTGGTATGTGAGATGTTTTGACACAGGCATGTAATATGAAATAAGCACATCATGGAGAATGGGGTATCCATTCCCTCAAGCATTTCTCTTTTGTGTTACAAACAATACAATTAGATGCTTTTAATTAGTTTGAAATATACAGTTAAATTATTTACTATAGTCACCCTGTTGTGCTATCAAATAGTAGGTCTTATTCACTCTTTCTATTTTTTTGTACCCATTAATCATCCCTATTCCCCTCCAGCCCCCACTACCCTTCCCAGACTCTGGTAACCATCCTTCTATTTTCTATGTCCATGAGTTCACTTCAACAGATTTTTAGATCCCACAAATAAGTGAAAACATGCGATGTTTGTATTTCTGTGTCTGGCTTACTTCACTTAACATAATGATCTCCAGTTCCATCCATGTTGTTGAAAATGACTGACTCTGATTTATTTTATGGTTGAATAGTACTCCATTGTGTATCTGTACCACTTATTTATTTATTTATTTATTTTTAGATGGAGTCTTGCTCTGTCACCCAGGCTGGAGTGCAGTGGCACAATCTTGGCTCACTGCAACCTCTGCTTCCCCAGTTCAAGCAATTCTCTGTACCTCAGCCTCCTGAATATCTGGGATTACAGGCACCTGCCACCATGCCCGGCTAATTTTTGTATTTATTTTATTTTATTTTTAGTAGAGACAGGGTTTCACCCTCTTAGCCAGGCTGGTCTCCAACTCCTGATCTCAGGTGATCTGCCCACCTAGGCCTCCCTCAGTGCTGGAATTACAGGCGTGAGCCACCATGCCCAGCCACCACTTTTTTTCTTTTAATAAATCCATTCATCTGTTGATGGATGTTTAGTTGCTTCCAATTCTTAGCTATTGTAAACAGTGCTGCAACAAACATAGGAGCGCAGATATCTGTTTAATATACTGATTTCTTTCCTTTTGGATATATACCCAGCAGTGGGATTGCTGAAGCATATGATAGCTCAATTTTTAGTTTTTTGAGGAACTTCCAGACTGTTCTCCATTATAGTTGCGCTAATTTACATTCCCAAGAACAGTATATGAGGATTCCTTTTTCTCTACTTCCTTGTCAGCATTTGTCACTGCCTGTCCTTTGGCTATAAGTCATTTTAACTGGGGTGAAATGTTATCTCATTGTAGTTTTTATTTGCATTTCTCTGATGATCAATGATGTTCAGCACATTTTCATATGCATGTCTGCCATTGTATACTTCTGTTGTGTACTGTCTATTCAAATCTTTTGCTTATTTTTCATAGGATTATTAGATTGTTTCTTATAGAGTTGTTTGAGTTCCTTATATATTCTGGTAGTTAATCCTTTGTCAGATGGGTAACTTTCACGCATTTTCTCCCATTCTATGGGCTGTTTCTTCACTTTGTTGACTGTATCTGTTGCTGTGCAGAAGCTTTTTAACATTTGTCCATTTTTGCTTTAGTTATCTGTGCTTGTGGGGTATTGCTCAAGAAAGTTTTGCCCAGGACAACGTTCTGAAGGTTTTCCCCATTTTTGTAGTAGTTTCATAGTTTGATTAAAGACTTAGATTTTAAGTTTTTAATCCATTTTGATTTGATTTTTACATATGGCAAGAGACAAAGGTCTAGTTTCATTTTTCTGCATATGGATATCTAGTTTCCCCAGCCCTGTTTATTGAAGAGATGGTCTTTTCTACAGTGTAAGTTCTTGGCACTTTTTGTCGAAAATGAATTCACTGTAGGTGTATGGATTTGTTTCTGGATTCTCTATTCTGGTCCCTTGGTCTATGTGTCTGTTTTTATGGCTGTACCATGCTGTTTTGGTTACTATAGCTCTATAGCATAATTTGAAGTCTGGTAATGTGATTCCCCCAGACTTGTTCTTTTTGCTTGGGATAGCTTTGGCTATTCTGAATCTTTTGTGGTTCTATATAAATTTGAGGATTTTTTAAGTTTCTGAGAAGAATGCCATTGGTATTTTGATAGAGATTGCATTGGATCTTAGATTGCTTTGGGTAGTGACATGGTTTGGATCTTCGTTCCCACCCAAATCTCATGTTGAATTGTGATCACTAATGTTGGAGGTGGTACCTGGTGGGAGGTGATTGGATCATAGGGTGGTTTCTCATGAATGGTTTAGCACTATCCTCTTGATACTGTTTTCCTGAGGTTCTCATACGATCTGGTCATTTAAGAGTGTTTGGCACCTTCCCACTCTCTCTCTTCCTCCTGCTTTGGCTAAATGAAGTACCTGCTCCCACTTCATCTTCTGCAATGATGGTATGTTTCCTGAGGTTTCCCTAGAAGTTGAGCAGATGTCAGCATCATGCTTCCTGTATAGCCTGTAGAGTCATCAACCAATTAAGATTCTTTTCTTTATAAGTTACCAAGTCTCAGGTATTTCTTTATAGCAAGGAGAGAACAGACTAATACAGGTAGTATGAACATTTTAACCATATGAATTCTTTCAGTCCATAAATATGGAATATATTCCTATTTTTTAGTGTCCTGTTCAATTTCTTTCATCAGTGCTTTACAGTTTTCATTATAGAGATCTTTCACTTCTTTGGTTAATTCCTAGGTATTTAATTTTACCTGTGGCTACTGTAAGTAGGATTACTTTTTAAATTTCTTTTTCAGATTGCTCACTGTTGGCATATAGAAATGCTACTTATTTTTGTATGTTGATTTTGTGTCCTGCAACTTCAGTGAGTTTATCAGTTTTAATAGTTTTCTTTTGTAATCTTTAGGTTTTTCCAAATATAAGATCATATCGTCAGCAAACAAGCATAATTTGTTTTATTTCTTTCCAATTTGGATGCCCTTTATATCGTTCACTTGTATGATTGCTCTAGCTAGGACTTCCAGCACTATGTTGAATAACAGTGGTGTCAGTGAGCATCCTTGTAATGTTCCAGATCTTAGAGGAATGGCTGTCCCGTTTTCCCCATTCAGTATGATACCAGCTGTAAGTCTGTCATATATGGCTTTTATTATGTTGAGATATGTTCCTTCCATCCCCAGTTTTTTGGTGTCTTTTTTTTTTATTATTATGAAGGGATGTTAAATTTTATCAAATGGTTTTTCAGCATAAATTGAAATGATCATATGGCTTTTGTCCTTCATTCTGTTAATATGATGTCTCACATTGATTTATTTGTGTATCTTGAACCATGCCTGCATCCCAGGGATAAATCCTACTTGGTTGTGATGAACAATCTTTCTAATGTATTGTTGAATTTGGTTTGCTAGTATTTTGTTGAGGAGCATTTTTTTCATCCATTTCTATCAGAGATGTTTGCCTGTAGTTTTCTTTTTTTGTTGTGTCTTTGTCTAGTTTTGGTATCAGGATAATACTGGCCTCATAGAATGAATTACGAAGTATTCCTTCCTCTTCTATTTCTTGGAATAGCTTGAGTTAGATTGGTACTAGTTGTTCTTTAAATGTTTTTAAAATTCAGCAGTGAAGCCATCAGATCCCACACTTTTCTTCACTGGGAGACCTTTTATTACAGCTTTGATCTCATTACTTGCTATTGGTATGTTCAGGGTTTGTATTTCTTCCTGTTTCAATTTTGGTAGATGGTATATACAGGAATTTGTTCATTTCTTCTAGATTTTCAAATTTATTGGTATATTGTTGCTCATAGTAGCCACTAATGAGCCTTTGAATTTCTGTGATATCAGTTGTAATGTCTCCTTTTTAATCTCTGATTTTATTTAGATTTTCTCTCTTTTTTTCTAAGTTAATCTGGCTAAAGGTTTGTCAGTTTTAGCTTTTCAAAAACCTGACTTTCTATTTGACACTTATTTGTGCTTTCTTTATTTCAAATTCATTTATTTTTGCTCTGATCTTTATTATTTCTTTTTTTCTACTAATTTTGGATTTGGTTTGCTCTTGCTTCTCTAGTTCTTTAAGATGCATCATTAGATTGTTTATTTGAAGTTTTTTCTCTTTTTTGATGTAGGCACTTAGAGCTATATATTTCTCTCTTAGTACTGCTTTTGCTGTGTCCCATAGGGTATGGTATGTTGTGTTTCCATTATTATTTGTTACAAGAAGTTTTTCAATTTCCTTCTTTATTTCTTCCCTGACCCTATTATTGTCATTCAGGAGAATATTGTTTAATTTCCATGTATTTGTATAGTTTTCCAAATTCCTTGTTATGAATTTCTAGTTTTATTCCACTGTGGTCAGAGAAGATGCTTGATACAATTTCAGGTTCTTGGAATGTTTTAAGACTTCTTTTGTGACCCACATATGGTCTATCTTTGAGAATGATCCATGTGCTGAGTAAAAGAATGTGTATTCTGCAGCCACTGGATGAAAAGTTCTGTAAATATCTATTACATCTATTTGGTCTATAGTGCAGATTAAGTCTGATGTTTCTTTGTTGATTTTCTGTCTGGAATATCTGTATAATGCTGAAAGTGGGGTGTTAAAGTCTCCAGCTATTATTGTATCAGGGTCTTTCTCTCTCTTTAGCTCTAATAATATTTGTTTTACATATCTGTATGCTCCACTGTTGGGTGCATATACATTTAAAACTGTTATATCCTCTTGCTGAATTGAACATTTTATCATTATATAGTGACCTTCTTTGTCTGTTCTTATAGTTTTTTTCTGGAAATCTATTTTGTCTGATACAAGTATAGTAACTCCTGTGATTTTTTTCTTTCCATTGGCATATAATATATTTTTCCATCTCCTTATTTTCAGTCTATGTGTGTCTTTATAAGTGAAGTGTGTTTCTTGTCTGCAACAGATCAATGGGTCTTTTATTTTCATCCTTTCAGCCAATCTATGTCTTTTGATTGGAGAGTTTAGGCCATTTACATTCAATGTTATTATTGGTAAGTAAGAACTTACTCCTGACATTTTGTTACTGGTTTTCTGGATTTTTATGGTCTTTTCTTCCTACTTTCTTTCCTTCATGTCTTCCTCTAGTGAAGGTAATTTTCCATGGTGAAGTGATTTTGTTTCTTACTTTTTATTTTTTGTGTATCCATTGTGTGGTTTTTGATTTGAGGTTCCCATGAGGCTTGCAAATACCTTCTTATAACCTATTATTTTAACCTGATAACAACTTAACACTATTTGCATAAACAAACCAAAAGAAAACTAATAAAAATTCCACACTTTAACTTCCTCCTCCCTTTGCTTTTAATCTTTTTGTTATATCTATTTATATCTTATCTTACTGACTATGTCTTGAAAAGTTGTTGTAGTTATTGTTTTTTGATTGGTTCATCATTTACTTTTTCTACTTAGGATAAAAGTAGTTTACACATCACAGTTACAGTATTATAATATTCTGTGTTTTTTTGTGTGTACTTACTACTACCAGTGAGTTTTATACCTTCAGGTGATTATTACTTATTAATGTCCTTTTCTTTCTGATTGAAGTACTTCCTTTAGCATTCTTCGTAGGACAAGTCTGGTGCTAATGAAATCACTCAGCTTTAGTTTGTATGGAAAAGTCTTTATTTCTCTTTCATATTTAAAGGATATTTTTGTCAGATATACTATTCTAGGGTAAAAGTTTTTTTTTTCTTTCAGCACTATAAATATGTCATGCCACTCTCTTGTTCTGTAAGATTTCCACTGAAAAGTCTGTTGCTAGATGTATTGGAGCTCCATTGTATGTTATTTGTTTCTTTTCTCTTGCTGCTTCTATAATCCTTTGTTTATTCTTGACCTTTGGGAACTTGATTATTAAATGCATTGAGTTAGTCTTCTTTGGGTTAAATCTGCTTGGCGTTCTACATACTTCTTGTGGCCGAATGTTGATATTTTTATCTAGATTTGGGAAGTGGCCTGTTATTATTCCTTTTGAATGAATTTTCTACCTCTACCTCTTTCTCTGCCTCCTCTTTAAGGCCAATAACTCTGAGATTTGCCCTTTTAAGGATATTTTCTAGATCGTGTAGATGTGCTTCATTGTTTTTTATTCATTTCTCTTTTGTCTCCTCTGACTTTATATTTTCTAATAGGTTGTTTTCGAGTTTGCTAGTTCTTAATTCTGCTTGATCCATTTTGCTATTAAAGTATTCTGATGCATTCTTCAGTATGTCAGTTGCATTTTTCAGCTTCAGAATTTTTGCTTGATTCCTTTTAATTATTTCAATCTCTTTGTTAAATTTATCTGATAGAATTTTGATTGATTCTCTGTGTTATCTTGAATTTCTTTGAGTTTCTCCAACATAGCTATTTCAAATTCTTGAAAGGTCACATATCTGTGTTTCTCCAGGATTGATTCCTGGGCCACATTTAGTTTACTTGCTGAAGTCATGTTTTCCTGGATGGTACTGATGCTCATAGATGTTCTTCAGTGTCTGGGCATTGAAAAGTTAGACGTTCATTGTAGTCTTCACTGTCTAGGCTATTTGAAGCTGTCCTTCTTGGGAAGTCTTTCCAGATACTTGAACGCACTTGGATGTTGTTATCTAAGCTGTATCTGCTTCAGGGGGCACCCCAAGCCCAGTGACACTGTGGTTCTTGCAGACTCTTCAAGGTATCACCATGATGGTCTTGGACAAGGTCCAGGAGAATTCTCTGGATTACCAGGCAGAGAGTCATGTTTTCGTCCCTTATTTTTCTCAAACCTATAGAATCTCTCTCTCTCTCTCTCTCTCTCTCTCTCTCTCTCTCTCTCTCTCTCCCCCTCTCCCTCTCTCCCTCTCTCTCCCTCTCCCTCTTTATTTTGAGCCACCTAAAGCTGGGAGTGGAGTGACACAAACACCCCTGTGGCCACCACTGCTATGACTGTGCTGGATAAGGCTTGAAACCAGCATAGTGCCTGCTGTAACCCCTCCCTGACTAATGCCGATTTTCATTCAAAGCCCTGGGGCTCCACAATTAGCAGGTGGTAATGCCAGCCAAGCCTAGGTTCTTCCATTCAGAGTAGCAAAGTCCCTGAGGCCCTGGATGGGTCCGCAGGTACCATCTGGGAGTCAGGGACTAGGGTGAAAAACCTTAGAAGTCTACCTGATGTTCTATTTTATTGTGCCTGAGATGGCACTCGAACCACAAGGTGCAGTCCTTCTCATTCTTCCCTTCCTTTTCCAAAGGCAGAGAAGCCTCACCCCATAGCCGCTGCCTCTTCTGGTCATGAGGAGTACTTCCAGACTACCAGTGATATTCTCTTAAGACCCCAAAGCTCTTAAGTCTGCTTGTGGTGAATGCTGCCTGGCCTAGGACTCATCCTTCAGGGCAGTGGACTCCCCTATCTCCCAGAAAGGGTCCAAAAATACCTTCCCAGAGTCAGTTCCTAGAATTGGGTGCTTTACTCCCCTGTGGCCATGCTGGTACCTAAGGTACATGGCAAAGTTCCCTTGACTTTTCCCCCTGCTTTTCTCAAGCCAAAAGAGTTTTGCCCCATACACACCACAGCTGGTAATGTGCCGAGTCTCACCTGAAGCCAGCTAGCCTCAGAGGTTCACCCAAGGGCCTCAATTCAGTACTTGGGTATCACTGCTGGTTATTGAGGCCCCAAGGGCTCTTCAGTTAGCAGGTGATGAATGCTGTGAGGACTGGGTCCTTTCGTTCAAGGCAGTGTGTTCTCTTCTGGCCCAGTGTATGTCTAGGAACATCATCCAGGACCTAGGGCCTGGAATGGTGGCTTCATAACTCTGAGAGGTGCCCTATCCTGCTGTGACTGAGATGGTACCTTAGATGGAAGACAGAGTCCTCTTCGCTCTTCCCTCTCCTCTCCTCAAGCAGAAGGAAGGAGTCTCTTTTGAAGCCATGAGCTGTGAAGCCTGGGGTTAGGGGAGAGGTGATACCAGAACTCCCTTGGCTGCCCCAGCTGGTGTCTCAGTTAGTTGCATGCCTCCTTAGTCCACTGTAACTGGGCCTAGTTCAGCACTAGGAGTTGTCTAAGAGTTGCAGTCCCCATGACTTAGACTGCCTTTCAAATTACTTGGAGACCCAAAGCTGTAGCCCTTGGTGGTGAGGTTCGTGGGCACTCCAGTTCTGACTTCTGCGATGGGTGATTCCCACTCTAGATAGTGTTGATTTAAATACTCTCGTCAGCTAAATTTGTTCTGGTTTTCCTTCCTGCTCTACTATGATAGCACTGAGTTGACTGCCTCATAATTAGTTGCACATAATTGTGCTCTCCCTCCCCCAGCGCCCAGAAATGCTTTCTGCACTACACCACCACTGACCAGGGTTGGGGAAGGGTGGAGTTGGTGATCCAGGACGGTTTTGTCTATCTCTTCAGTGTCTCTTTCAGTGATATGAATTTAAAACTATATATTGTGAGTGCTCATCTGAGTTTTGGTTCTTGTGAAGGTATTTTTCTGTGTAGATTTTAACTTGGTTCCTTGCTCTGGGAATGGTCAGTGGAGCCTTGTATTCTACCATCTTGTTCTGCCTCCTTTCGACTGAGTTTTTAAATTGTTGGTGCAGAATCATATGTCCATTAGATCAAGCTTGTTAATTTTGTTTTTCAAGTTTTTCGTATCTTTACTTATTTTTTTCCCTGCTTGATCTATCAATTACTGAGAGGGGAATGTTAAGAACTTTCACAAATGGTAGATATGTCAATTTCTCTTCATAATTTGTTGATTTTTGCTCGGCAGTTTTGAAGCTATGTTAATAGGAGGCATAAAAGCATATAATTGTGATACTTTACTGGAAAATTATCCTTTTCATCTTTCTATGCTGACCGTCATTATCCTTAATAATGCTTTTTGCCTTAAAGACTGTTTTTTTCCTGGTAATAATACAGCTATGCTGTGGTTTTTGCTCAGCATTTTGCTGTCTTTTTCTATCCCTTTACTTTAAAGATTTACGTGCCGTCATATTTTAGCTGTAAATCTTGTTACTCAGAGTATCTAGAATTATTTTCCCCTTCCTGTGTCATTTCATTTTAGCTGTATCTCTTGTAAATTGCATATAACTGGACTTAAAAAATCAATCAGATGTTGTCTTTTTAAAAACTGGTTGAGTTAGTTTATACTTGATATGATTTCCTATACATTTAGATTTATTTGTATCACTTTATCTTGTGCTTTATATTTTTCTACCTTTTCTATGCTCTACTTTTTTTCTGTTTTCCTGGCAGTTTTTGAATTCTTTCAGGCTTTTGTTCTCTGCTCAAATCCTTGGTTTAATTCTACTCTTCCGTAAATTGTGCATTAAGTTATGATTATTTTAGTCATTATCATTAAGATTTTTTTTAACAATATACTTATTTTATTTTAAAACCAGAAAGTTTGCACAGAGGGGAAGGGAAATAAACAAATGTGAACCGTTGCTGTCTTAGCTATTTTTAAATGTTTCCTGTTGTTTCTGACAAGTATTATTCTCTCAATGTTTCACCAGCCTCTTCAACTCATAACTGGTCTTAAATGTGATCCATTTCCGCCCCGCTCCCCTTCTGCCCAACTTGGATTACTGGGATCTACTTTACTTACTGTCAGTCTGATTGCTTTTAGGTATTCAGTTCTATAACTTTGAAAAATGAATATAGTTGGCAACCATGACCATCACAGAGGCATAAACATTTCTATCACTGGTAAAGCTCAGTTGTGCTCTTGTAGTCAATCTCCTTCTCCCTCCCACCAGTCTCTGGAAACCTCTAATGATTTTTATCTCTATAGCTTTATGTTTTCCACAATGTTATAAAAGTAGAATTATACAGTAAACATTCCTTTGTTTTTGTCTGGTTTCTTTCACTTAGCATAATATTTTTAGGTTCATCTGTATTATATCATATATCAGTCACTTAATTTCTTCTTAAGGCTGAATAATATTAATATTTCATTGTATGGATTACAGTACCATATATTGTTTATCCAGTCATCAATTGATAGACATTTGGGTTTTTCCTACTTTCGTCTATTATGAATAATGCTACTATGAACATTCATGTACACATTTTTGTGCAAACGTATGATGTTTTCAAGTCTCTTGGGTAAAATACCTTGGAGTGGGATTGTGGGTTAAGTACTATCTTTATGTTAAATTTATAAAAACTGCCAAATTGTTTTCCAAGGTCATTTTATCATTTGAATTCCTGCCAGTGCGATGTCTGACAATTAAGTTGCTCTGAGTCTTTGTCAGCCTTTTGAATTGCCTTTAAAAAAAAATAAATTTAGTCTGTTTCTAGATCCTCCTTCCATCAAAACAAAGCTAGACAAAAATTTATTCTGTCTCGTAATTTCCACTTCAGGGAATTTATCTTATCACTTATTTTTTCAGCTATAGTTCCTCTATTAAAGGAACTAGATCAAAACAATGGACTTTGAGAAATTACTTTTCACCTCAATTTTACAAATACTGTAACACAAATATTTTACAATGCAAACTTAGGTAAAGCATCTTTTCACCTATTTAAAAGATTCTTCACCTCCTAACTAGAAATAGAAGGGAAGCAATGCTATTAAGTATCATATAAGCTAGTTGTTGCTAAATAATAGTTGTTGCAAAATAATCTATTAACATTCTCATAATCCTAGTCTAGTGACATTATTATTATTGTGAGAATTTAATAAGAATAGAAGGAAGGGGCCTAGCAGGTAGTAGAAACTGATTAAAATATCACTAATTGGTCAGGCACAGTGGCTCATGCCTGTAATCCCAGGACTTTGGGAGGCCGAGGCATGTGGACCACCTGAGGTCAGGAGTTCGTGACCAGCCTGGCCAACATGGCGAAACCCTGTCTCTACCAAAAATACCAAAATTAGTTGGACATGGCTGCAGGTGCCTGTAATCCCAGCTACTCAGGAGTCTGAAGCAGGAGAATCACTTGAACCGAGGAGGTGGAGGTTACAGTGAGCTTGTTATTTGTATTTTACCCTACATTTATGAATGTGTTTTCTCCATTGTTTAGATTGAGGGTGAATTCCTGTTACATTCAGAAACAAACTCACAAAAGTATATACCGTAATCAAGATGTTCTTCAGTGTCTGGGCATTGAATAGTTAATTATTCATTGTAGTCTTCACTGTCTGGGCTTATCTGACCTAAGTTGTTCATAGGTCCTTTGTGTGAAGCCACGGCCATGAGAAATTTTGAGTGTACACTCATTGGACCCTTTCCAAATGAGAAAGTGTATCTGGAAATGGTGAAGCTGGTGGAGTTACTAGGTGGGTAAATTTAATAAAACCATTAGGGGCTGGGTGCGGTGGCTCACACCTGTAATCCCAGCACTTTGAGAGGTCGAGGCAAGTGGATCACCTGAGATCAGGAGTTCGAGACCAGCCTGACCAACATGGTGAAATCTCATTTCTACTAAAAATACAAAAACTAGCCAGGCGTGGTGGCATGTGCCTGTAATCTCAACTATTCGGGAGGCTGAGGCAAAAGAATCACTTGAACCTGGGAGGCAGAGGTTGCAATGAGCTGAGATCATGCCATTGCACTCCAGCCTGGGCAACAAGAGTGAAACTCCATCTAAAAAAAAAAAAAAGGATTATAGGATTAGGATATGCTGGGGAAGCTTCCCACAGGAAATGATGTTTAAACTGAGATCTGAAGGGCAAGGAGGCATT
>CAUYQU010033513.1:0-30591 GCA_963574635.1 Cheracebus regulus
CCCGTACACTCCGCACCGGGAAGCGCCGCGCTGGGGCACCGGCAAAACAGCCGCGCCGGCCAAACGAGTCGCGCTGGCGACCCGTGTGGCTCCTCTGCCGGGAATCTCCCGGTCTGTGGGCAACAAAAATTTGTCGGAAAGTGCAGCGTTCACTCATTCTCTGCGCTTTCACTGGGAGCTACTTTCCTGGGCTGTTGCTAATCGGCCATCTTGGATCTCTCCCCTATTTTTTTTTAAATCCTTGAATGAGTGTTGAATTTTATCAAATACTTTTTCTACATCTATTTATATGATCATTCTTTTTTTTTATTCTTCAGCATGTTAATGTGATAGATTGCATTAACTGATCTTCAAATGGTGAACCAGGCTTGCATGCCTGAAATAAATATCACTGGGTCATGCTGTATAATCTTTTTAATACATTGCTGGATTTTATTTGCTGATATTTTCCTGAGGATTATTCTGTCTCTGTTCATCAGTGATAACAATCTATAATTTTCCTTTCTTGTAATGTTTTCAGTCTTTATATTTGGGTAATACTGGCTTCATAGGATGAATTAGGAATTATTCTCTCTTCTTTTATAGTCTAGAAAAGATTGTAGAAAATTGATATAATTTCTTCCTTACATGTTGGTAGAATTCACCAGTGAATCTATTTGGGCCTGCTGCTTTCTGATTTGGAAGTTTTTTGGGTTTTGTTTTGTTTTGTTTTTGTTTTTGAGGCAGGGTTTCACTCTGTCACCCAGGCTGAGTGCAGTGGAACTATAATGGGTCACTACAGCTTCAACCTTCCAGGCTCAAGCGATCCTGCAACCTCAGCCTCTCAAGTAGCTGGGACTGCAGGCACATACCACCACGCCCAGCTAATTTTTTTAATTAGTGTGGAGACAGGGTCTCACTATGTTACCCAGGCTGGTCTTGAACTCCTGGACTCAAGGGATCCTCCCGCCTTGGCGTCCCAAAGCTCAGTAATTACAGGTGTGAGCCACCATGCCCGGCTGGAAGATTATTGATTCAACTTGAGCGGATTCAGTTCTATTTAGATTACCTATGTCTCTTCTGAGAATTTGGATAGATTGTGTCTTACAAGGAATTGATCCATTTTATCTAGGCCATCAAGTGTGTGGACGTAGAGTTGTTCACAATAATCCTTTATTATCCTTTTAATGTTCATGGCATCACGATGGCCCATCTTTATTTTCTAATGTTAGTATTGTTTCTACTATCTTTCTTCCTTAGGCTGCCTAAAGGTTTTTCAAGTTTATTGATCTTTTCAAAAAACCAAGTTTTGGGTTGATTTTCTGTTTTTAATTTCATTGATTTCTGTTCTAATTTTTAGTTTATTTCTTTTTGCCTGCTTATTTGGATTTCTGTTCTAATTTTTATTATTTTATTATTATTATTTATTATTTCTTTACATCTGCTTATTTTGGATTTCTCTTTTTCTAGTTTCCTATGGTAAATTGGAAACTAGATTATGATTTTAGATATTTCTTTTTTCTAATATGTTCTTTCAGTGCTATGAACTTCCCTCTCATCAGTGTTTATACTGCATTCCACAAATTTTGAAAAGTTGTGTTTGCATTTTTATTTAATTCAAACTACTTTTAAACTTCTCCTTGACCATGTGTTATCTAGAAATGTACTGTTTAATCTCCAGTATTCTGGGATTTTCCAACTATCTGTTTGTTTAGTTTTTTTAACTTTAATTTCATTGTGGTCTTACAGCAAACTTTGTGTGATTTCTAGTCTTGTAAATATGTTAAAGTAGGTTTTATGGCCCAGAATGTGGGGTATCCTGTTGAATAATCTTCATGAATTTGAGAAGAATCCTTACACTGCTGTTGTTAGACAAAATATTTACAATGTCAATTACATCCAGTTGATTGGTGGTTCTGCTCAGTACAACTATGACCTCACTGATATTCTGCCTGTTAGATTTGTCAGTTACTGATATACTGGTCTTGAAGGCTCCAGCTATAACATGGAATTCAGGTATTTTTCCTTGCAGTCGATCTGTTTTTGCTTTATATTTTGATGTGGAGATCTGACCCCTTTATAGCCATGTGATATCACCCAAATTCAGCATGAGAAACACAACTTCATATCGGGACACATAACACCAAGCAAAATGGTGCTACCAATACAGAAGCAACATAAGATACATCTAACTCATAGGACTCAAAATCTACATCACAATGTAAAACTCAAGAAAACAAAAAATGAACAGGCAAAGCAGTGCCTAATCAAGCAGGTCCCAGCGACGTTCAAAGAAGAGGAAGTCACAGAAGGAGGAAAGTGAGATCTTGGTGGATGACTAAGACAATGGGCAATGACAGGGCAATGAGCACAGTCCATTCAGAGACGCTGGCAATTTCATTCTACATTTTACCCACATTTATAATTTATGAACTAGTTCTCTGGTGTTGAGAGAAATTGACCTAAGGTAGAGCAGTGATTTACTTTAAAAATAAGTATGCTACGATAGCTTTAAAATATTGGACCAGGAAGTCTATCCCAAATTACAAGATAATTACTTATAAATTTGTTGATTAATTTATTGGTAGCCACACATTTTTTTTTTCTAGAAACACAGTTCCACAGAGTGTTGGATATCAATCAGGCCACAATATAACAGAAATGCTATTACCCCAGAAACGCCCTGCCACACAGGACAGGACCGTTTTGGAAAGCTATGGAGACTAGACACTTCTCCCTCTAACTTCTCAGCCAAGACACTCCCTCTGTTCAAGGCCAATGGTGGTGGATTTCAACATGGTTGTCATCCACAGCAAAGGTTGGCTGGCGAAGATTTATTTGATCATGTCTGGAGACAGTAGTGGGGAAAGAAGAGTTCATTAGCACAGAACTGAGCTCACCTGCAAGAAGTAAACTCTGTTACTGGTAGACAGGTTCACAGGATAAAGTTCTAGGGCCTGGGGCCACAGTGGAAAAGGTTTTCACCAGAAGAATAACACACAAGTTGTTCTTACTACAAAAACATTCCTAATTCATTATGTGCATAGTATCTTGGAAACCTACAGGGATAAAAATAGGAGGCTCTAGGACATCATGAATACACTCTGTCATCATGTGGCTCAAACTACAAAGCAACACTAATAAAAAGATGTAGACTTAGTGTGAGTCGGAGGTCTGATGAACTGGAGGAATCAGCTTAGGAAATGGAGGTAGAAATGGCCCACTGTTACACAGGAGCTCAGGGACAGGGCTCAGCCACAGCCTGGGTCTCCTGAATCATGACATTGATAATGAAGAGGTGGAAGCAGGGCCCCAGTGTTTAAAACAAATTAACAACCCCCCAACTTTATTTATATCATTGATATCCCCTGCCATATCACACGATCATTCCCAGACCTTGTTTCTCAAATGACTGTGCAGACTGTTGATTGCGAGAACAGGGAGAGCATGTGAGGGAGGGAGACTGAACAGAACCTACTAAAATTAAAACATTTTCCTATATCCTTAAAAAAAAAAAAAGAGGAATAGATAGAGCCGGGCACGGTGGCTCACGCCTGTTATCCCAACACTTTGGGAGGCTGAGGCGGGTAGATCACCTGAGGTCGGGAGTTCAAGACCAGCCTGACCAACATAGTGAAACCTCGTCTCTACTAAAAATACAAAATTAGCCGGGCATGGTGGTGCATGCCTGTAATCCCAGCTACTTGGGAGGCTGAGGCAGGAGAATTGCTTGAACCCGGGAGGTGGAGGTTGTGGTGAGCCAAGATCATGCCATTGCACTCCAGCCTGGGCAACAGAAGCGAAACTCCATCTGAAAAAAAAACGGGAATAGATAGAATCTTCTTAATTTATTCTCCCACAGTTTGAGCTGAAGGGAATCTAATATAAGTGGATATGTAACTTAACAGCAACAAAAATAAAAGGTATCCATTTAGTTAGTGAAGATCTATTAAGATCAGTACTTTAGGCCAGGCACAGTGGCTCACACCTGTAATCCCAGCAGTTTGGAAGGCTAAGTTGGGTGGATCTTCTGTAGTCAGAAGTTTGAGACCAGCCTGGCCAACATGGTGAAACCCCATCTCTACTAAAAATACAAAAATTAGCTGGGCATGGAGGTACATGTCTGTAATCCCAACTACTCAGGAGGCTGAGGCAGGAGAATCACTGCAACTTGGGAGATGGAGGTTGCAGTGAGCCAAGATCACACCACTGCACTCCAGCCTGGGTGAAAGAGCAAGACTGCATCTCAGAAAAGAAAGAAGAAAGAAAGAAAGAAAAAGAAAGAAAGAAAGAAAGAAGGACGGAAGGAAGGAAGGAAGGAAGAAAGGAAGGAAGGAAGGAAGGAAAGAAGGAAAGAAAACAAAAAAAAGAAAAAAGATCAGTACTTCAAGGTGACTGCACAGAGTAGCTTGAATTTCGAGGACTCTTTTACTGTTTGCGAACAGGTCCCTCCTATGCCCTGTCCAACCTCTGAAGGGGTAAAATGTTTCCAAATGCTACTGAAAGTCAGCTATACACACCCATGGTGAGCATTTCATTTCAATAATGTGCAAGACAGTATCAATGCCCAGTGGAACCCAGGAGGTGGGATTCAACACAGGGCCAGCGCCAAAGCAAGGTGAGCTGCTCCCCTCCCCATACTTTCTATTCTCAAGTGAGGCAGGCTGAGGTCTGGTCACTCCAGGATACAGGGAAGACAGGAGGGAAAGGTAGACTCAGCTGCCGCAGGCAGTCCTGCAGGTCAAACACTGCAAACCCTAAGAGCAATCTCAGATAAACTACAAATCTACAATATGACATTTTCTACACGTTCTCTTTCTCAACCAACAACTATGTAGATTTCCTATTGAATGGTAGAATATATGTGGAATAAGTGTGCCCGCCTTAGCACAGTGCCTATTGAATGAAAGATAGTAAATTAACATTAATTTCTTTTTCCTTCTTTGCATCTTTTAGGGAAGGTGGGGAGTAGGGTTTAACTCAGCCAACTGTTTTAAAGATACAATTTCCCTGGAATCTGTTAATTGAGCTATCATTCCAGCATAAGGAATCAGGGCTAGGAGCAGCTATTGCCAGCTTCATTTGTGAGCGACCTAAGCTCCTTTACCATTATCATGATGATGACTTTACAAATCTATTCAGTATTTTATGTATTTAATGCTCTTAATGGTGGGTTGGGTTATAATAGTGGTTAGCTGCACTAATTAGCTGAATTCATAGAGAAGTATTTGGAGTTAGTTATGAGAGGATCATATGCAAATTAATGCTAAGTGTATGTAAATAGTTTCTAGTTTCAAATGTTGCTTCTAGGAAAAAAAAAAATCCACAGCACAACTGCCCTATGCTCCCCACACCCCACTCTGATCATCTGGTGACACTGGCACGTGGGGATGCCATTCATGACAACAGAGCAAACCCTGTTGCTATGAGGGTACTCGGGTCACCCAAATGGCCACCAGGCTCCAGTGTTCCTGAAGAGTGTGGAGGGAGAAGGCTGCTGCTCCTGGAACTCTTTGTTCCTGGAACTCCTGGAAGCTTTCACAAAGGTGACACAGGAGGGAGGAAAAGAGGAGCCTGGGTGTTTCTCTGAGCCCCAGGCCACTCAGTCTCTAATCCTGGCTAGTGCCAGTTAGGGAAGGAGACCAGCCCTGCCCTGGCTAAGGACCTGCAGGTAGATCTCAGAGCAGACATGCTGAGTCCTTGGGAGAGCAGCCACACGGGCCAGGCTCTGTCTGCAGAGCTGACACAACTGCCCTGTGCTGGACATTAATGACTTGTTTCAGGGAAAGACAAAGTGGAGGCTCCTCACCAAGTGTCAGGGCCGCTGCTCTAGAATCTGTGACTGTTCTACCCGGAACAGAAGAAATGGCCTTTCAGTCACCAGCCGGGTACCTCGAGCTTGCTCTGGGGCTATGAATAAGCTCTGAACCCAATGAGTTGCACATCAACAGAACGGGAGGTAGAGCAGGCCTTCCACTGGCGGCTTGGGAAATAAATAACGCTGCACGCAGCCATCCTGGGCCAGGCTCCTTTGAGGTTTATCTTAGGATGAGTTAAAAAGAAATTCCCATGTCAGGAAATGAGTGTGCATATTCTAAACTGTCATTACTTTTGCCAAACAGTCTTATGCAAGTGTTGTGTCTATGGATATGGTTGACTTTCTTCCTTTTTTTTTTTTTGAGACAGAATCTAGCTCTGTCACCCAGGCTGGAGTGCAGCAGTGTGATCTCAGCCCACTGCAACCTCCGCCTCCCGGGTTCAAGCGATTCTCCTGCCTCAGGCTCCTGAGTCACTGGAACTACAGTGCACGCCTCCACATCCAGCTAATATGGTATTTTCAGTAGAGACGGGCTTTCACTATGTTAGCCAGGCTGGTCCTGAACTCCTGACCTCATATGATCCACTTGCCGTGGCCTCCCAAAATGCTGGGATTATAGGCATGATCCACTGCACCTGGCCTTTTTTTTTTTTTCAAGTAGTTTTTCAGGGGAGGGCGAGGCAGAGATAAGAAGTAGTTGGCATTATAAGGAAGTGTTAGAGACTGTTATGGAAAGGTGTTCATTATCTTAAGGCAACTAACAAATGATTATCTTTCAGACAGAACATTGGAGCGGCAGTCTTTACTGGTCATGAAACCATAACTACATAGTGTCTGAGTCCAGTGTTTCTTGATATGTTTAATTCTACCAAGGTCTTCTAATAATATTTTCTTTTAAGCAGTTGAATTATATCTTCAGATTATTATTATTTTATTTTTTTGAGACAGAGTCTTGCTCTGTCGCCAGGCTGGAAGGCAGTGGCGTGAGCTCGGCTCACTGCAACCTCCGCCTCTCAGGTTCAAGCAATGCTCCTGCCTCAGCCTCCCAAGCAGCTGGGACTACAAGTGTGTGCCATCAAGCCCAGTTAATTTTTGTATTTTTTAATAGAGATGGGGTTTCACCATGTTGGCCAGGATGGTGTTGATCTCTTGACCTCGTGATCTGCCCGCCTCGGCCTCCCAAAGTGCTGGGATTACAGGTGTGAGCCACCGAGCCCGGCCATATCGTCAGATTATTAAAGGCTAATCCTAAGGTGGAACTGAAGATAAGGTTTTGAGTAGATCAAAGTCAACTAATATCATGTCTTTTCCAAGGGAGGAGCCAGGAGTGCTGGAGTCAGGAAAGTTCATCTGCGTGTGTACCAGGGGGACTGGATCAGAAACAGGACGCCCTGGGAGAGATAGATTGGAAAAGACACAAAGTGGATGACTCGATTCGTGATTACGTGGGTGTAGAGAAGTAAGCTACAAGCTTAATTGAAGGACAAGTTTATGTCATCTGTAGAAAGCTGCCATGAACAGGACTTCCCTTTTTGCCCAAGGCATTGTAAAAACAATGAAGTCTTCTTGGAAAAAAATTATACCTAACTTTCCCCAAGGAGACTACTTAAAAATTTATGTTTCTTCCAAACTACGTAATTATTTTAACTGCTGTAGAAGAAAAGAGAAAATGTTCACAATATATTTAGTTGTAACCAGGTGATAAAAACTCTGGGTTGTAAAACCCTTTCTAAAAAAAAAAATTATGTATATGAATATGCACAGTAAAAATGGGAAATATATTGAGAAAAAGGAAAAAAGACTGAACAAAACTCAAAAGAACCATTTTTAACGTTGAAAGCCATTTTTGATAAATGGTGAAGTTTCTCAAAGCCTGCCACCATGAGGCACATAGGAAGTTAAAAGAACCAGATGTGTTTGCCAGAGCTTCCTAACAAATTCCTTCCTGCAGCGCGTCTGTCAACGTGGCGCTCTCAAGAGGCAGGGGTGAGACGGGAGGGATGGGATCTGTTCTTGGTGGAGAGCCATGTGACTCTCCCTCCCTGTACAGGGTGACCTTAGTGCACTTCTTCCTAGAAGGGGACTGAGACTCGGGGGCTGCCAGCCAAGCCTGGAAGGGCTGGAGTCCACCATTCACTTCATCAGGTTGTGGTAGTAAACAGCCAGGTTTCCTCAAACACTGTCCACAGTGGATTGTATGGCTATGTTTGAGGTCCCTGAATGCATACTCTTCACACATTGGTAAATGGAAATTTATTTCACCAAAATTGCTCAACAATTATATCGCCCACAAGTTTAAAAAAAAAAAAATTGCAGAAGCAGAACAAAAACTGAGAAAGGGAGGGGATGATGGTTGAGAGGTGGGAGGATCCACATTTTCCCAGAATAGTACGATGGAATTGAATTGCAACAAACACTTTGGTAGAAAATCATAGTCTCTTGCCCACAACAATCCCTAAAAAGGGCACCAATTGACAAGAAAGGGAGGAGAAATATGGAATAAGTTATAAATTAATCAGCAAAGAGAAGAAACTAAATTCCAGAAGCAAATTCCCAACCAGTTTCAAGCAGGTGAAATGTATATACATTACTCTTGCTCTTCTGAATAATTATGCAATCTGTACACTAGGATCTCTCACTGCAGAACCAGGGTATTGTGAAAAGTCCTTGGCGAAGCCAGCTTCCTTCCAGCTCATCCCTCAGGCCCAGCAGGGATGGATGAGTTTTCCCACCAGGTCATTCCACTGTGTGCTCTCAGTTGGTGGCAGGAATCCTGGTAAGATTCTGGATGGAAGCTGGACATTTATATTTTAACAGAAACTCATGATGAAAAGCTTTCAAGACTTAAAAGCATAAGTCACTAATTATGTAATTTGGGGTATAAGGAAAGCAGTAGGAGTTTTTTTCATCGTCTCTTGAATCATAATGCAAAACTAGCCCCCAGCTTCATAAGGCCAACTCTCAGTATCTCTATTTCGCAAAGAAGGGTAAGTCCAAGACATCGTAAAAGACTAGTTTATGTGACATTATCCTTGGTCCAACTGGGCTTTCTCACTTTAAATGACCCAGTAGGTCTTCAAAATAAAAAATGTATAGAACACAGAAAGAAAAACTATCTTGAAAGGAAAAATTTTATAGATCAGAGGAGAAACCTTCTAGAATTTTCACATTGTTTAATTAATAAATTATATGCCTTATTCTGTCTTCATGGGTATACCATCAGTATTTTTTATTTTCAGCTCAAAAATGCCTATCTACTTTAAAGAAAAAAACAAACAGAATTTTTAAAAAGCTGATAAATGTGACAATACACCAGTGGCTCCCAAGGAAAAAGATTTCAAACTAAACAGTCCTTTTTGGTGGGAACCATAGAAGATGGGAGCAATCAATATGAAATGATGGAACTAATCCAGAACCATGTACATTTTTATGCTGACATAGGAGTTTCATCAGATGCTTAGGAACACTCACTTGAAAATCAAACTCTCATCATCATCCCTGGACGCATTTCTTAAAACTTTCTCCTTGCACACAAGTTTTTGCCTTCAGAAATAGCAGACAAAACCCAAAACAAGACAAACAGCAGACAGAAGAGATGAACCCTGCTTAGGGAGGCAGTGAAAGGGAATGAGTGCCCAGAGGTCACATCTCTCAAAACCCTGCTGCCGGGGCTTCTTCCAGTAACACACGACCCACCCAACAAGTACTGGGTGACTTTCACCTTACTCCTGCCCCATCAAAACCAAAACGAACAACTCAGAGAGAAAGAATACAGGCTAAAGCTTTAATTCCTCATTTAAAGCCTGTGAAGCATCTAATTGTAAATTTAAACTGTATTGTTAAACAAATCCATTTTCCTCCTGGCAAAACAGTCTTCATTAATGAGAAGCTTTCTAATCCATCCCAGGGAAAACCACTGTTCATTGCCGTCTATAACCAACTTTCCTATCATAGGCAAACATGCATTTGTTTTTATAAAATAGAGATTTAACTTTGTATTTTTATATCCCACTTTTTTGGGGGGATGGAGTCTCACTCTGTCTCTGCTCACTGCAACCTCCACCTCCTGGGTTCAGGTGATTCTCCTGCCTCAGCCTCCCGAGTAGCTGGGACTACAGGTGCATGCCACCACAGTCGGCTAATTTTTGTATTTTAGTAGAGACGGTGATTCAGTATGTTAACCAGGCTGGTCTCGAACTCCTGACCTCATAATCCTCCCTCCTCAGGCTGCCAAAGTGCTGGGATTACAGGCGTGAGCCACCACGCCCGGTTTATCTCCCACTTTTTAAACACCCAGTGTTATTGTACTCATTTTATGAATCTTTGAAACAATTTTGGCCTTTCCGTTTTCTTCTTCTTTCTTTGAGACAGGGCCTCACTGCCAGCTCTGTCACCCAGGCAGGAGTGCGGTGGCACTATCATGGCTCACTGCAGCCTCCATCTCCCAGGCTCAAGCAATCCTCCTGCCCCGGCCTCAAGTAGCTGAGACTACAGGCAGGCGCCACCACACCTGGCTAATTTTTGTATTATTTGTAGAGGCAGTGTTTCATTACGTTGCCCAGGCTGGTCTCGAATTCCTGGGCTCAAGTAATCCTCCCACCTCAGCCTCCCAACGTGCTGTTACTACAGGCATGAGCCACGGTGCCCAGTCGTGAAACAATTTCAGTGGCTACATAATATTAAAGCAAAATATCCTATCACAATTTATTTCACCATTTTCTTGTTGGACATTTAGGTTGCTTCCCATGCGACTTGATTTATGCAATTAATTGATGAACATTCATCCGCTTCACCAGACTGTAAAGCCTTGTGTTTGTTTCAGTCAGCATTATTTCTCTCTCCATAGCAAAACTAAAACATGCTGGTTGACGATAGTGTCTGGTGAATGAGCGATTGAACCTATCCTTCAATTCTTGCCTCTAATCAGCCTCATCCACAAAACCCTTCTGATTCTCACCTCAGCCATACGCAGTTGTCTCTCTTTTCTAAAATTCCCCTGTAGTTCTCTTTTTTTGGACCTCCCTCATAGAGGAAAGATATTGATCACAATTGTGTCAGGCCCTGTGCTAGTCATATTCAAGGAGAAGCTCAGTGCCTCAAGGGTTGCACTCAGCCTAGAGGACAGGCAGGAAAAAAATCCTCACAATATGTTCAATCCAGGACCCTTCCAGAATGCTCCAGTGGCCCCACCAAGCAATCTGGCTCTGGAAAAAGCCCCAGAGTCCGACTCGAAATAAGACCTCGTTTCCTCTGTCTGGGGACTGCCTGAGCGGACGGAAGCCTGGAACGCGCTGCAGCTGAGGAGCAGCTGAGGATGGGGGCGCTGGCGTGAGTCCCGCACAGCCGTGACTTTCACGGAGGTCGTCAGCAGAACTGTGTGACATCATCTGCAAGGAGAAGAAAAGGACAGTGAGAAGCCATTAGCTCATTCTGGAGAAAGGGAGGAGAAAGTAGCATTGCCTTGTTAATATACTGTGCTTATTCTAAGAGGTAACTAATTGCTCAAAATAAAGACATCATTACACACCCAAATTGCAAGGCAGAAGTAGATGTGTGAATTTTCACTCACTCAAGTGCACAGAAGTCTCTATTTTCGTCCTCCTAAAACGATACTTTTAAAACGAATGAGTTTCTCTGATTGATTTATTTGTATTATTACTTTTTTGAGACGACCCTCACTCTGTTGTCCAGGCTGGAGGGCAGTGGTGCGATCTCGGCTCACTGCAGCCTCTGCCTCCTGAGTTCAAGCAGTTCTCCTGCCTCAGCCTCCCTAGTAGCTGGGATCACAGGCGTGCTCTAGGACGCCCGGCTAAATTTTGTGCTTTCAGTAGAGATGGGTTTCGCCATGTTGGGCCAGGATGATCTCACACTCCTGATCTCAAGTGATCTTCCTACCTCGGCCCCCCAAAGTGCTGGGATTATAGGCATGAGCCACTGTGCCCGGCCGTTTCTCTGATTTTTTTTATTTATTTATTTTACAAGACGGGGTTTCACCATGTTGTTCAGGCTGGTCTTGAACTCCTGACCTCAGGTGATCTGCCTGCCTTGGCCTCCAAAGTGCTTGGATTACAGGCGTGAGCCACCACGCCCGGCCTTCTCTGACTTTTTAATTTTATTTTATTTTATTATTTTGAGTCTCGCACTCTCACCCGGGCTGATGTACAGTGACACCATCTCAGCTCACTGCAATCTCTGCCTCCCGGGTTCAAGCGATTCTCCTGCCTCTCAGCCTCCTGAATAGCGGGGATTACAGGCACCCGCCACCACACCTGGCTAATTTCTTTGTATTTTCAGTAGAGATGGGGTTTCATTATGTTGGTCAGGCTGGTCTCAAACTCGTGACCTCATGATCCTCCCGCCTCAGCCTCCCAAAGTGCTGGGATTACAGGCATGAGCCACCGCACCCGGCCCATTTCTCTGATTTTTTTTACCCTCACATATGGGAGGTGCTGAAATCCAGAAGGCTTGAACACCAAGAGTTCATTGAAAATAATATTTAATTTCCTCTGCACCATGAATTGTGATTATCTTCCATTTTGTGTGTGTCATAACACACGTGTGAAAGCAGCTGAGCAGGCATCCAGTTCATCTTGACTAAGGATTCCAGGAAAAGGGAGGGAGGAGGGGGTGGTAGCTGGAGGGTCCCACATTTAACCAGATTTGGTTTTAGAGACAACAAAACCTTTTGAAAGTTAAATAATCATATGATAGATTTCTATATGGAAGAAAAATAATTCTAGGATATGAGCTAAACACGGAAGAAACCTACCAAATGGGGATGAAGTAGCTTCAACAAGGCTTAGTGCAAATGTCCCTGTCCCTGTCTGAACACCCTCATCTCCTCATCCCCGCACAGTCCTAACCTTGTCTCCTACAAGGCACAGAGGCCATGATCAATTATGACAAGAGGGAAAGATAGGTAAACACAGGAACACTTCCCCCAACACATCCTGCAGGCCAGCTCCACCCTCTGCTCACATGGCTTCCCTCTCCCTTCTTCTCACGCACAAGTCCTACCCATCCTTCTAGGCTCACCCTAAATGCTACTTCTACAAACAGTGCAAGAACACATCAAGCCCATGCACTATCAAACATCACCTGTAAAACATTTTTTTTCTTTAAGACAGAGTCTCACTCTGTCGCCCAAGTTGGAGTGCAGTAGCACGATCTTGGCTAATTGCAGCTTCAACCTCCTGAGCTCAAGTGATCCTTCCTCCTCAGCCTCCTGAGTAGCTGGGACAGCAGGCATGCACCACCACATTTGGCTAATTTTTGTATTTTGTGTAGAAACAGGGTCTTTCTATGTTGCCCAAACTGGTCTCAAACCCCTGGGCTGAAGGGATCTCCCACCTTGGCCTCTCAAAGTGTGGGTTTATAGGCATGAGCCACCGTGGCTGACCTGTAAAGACCTTTTTACCTACAGGATGGTAAAAGTCTATGAGCATCATAAAATATTAAAATCAAATACCAAAAATAACATTTGAGACATACAGTGGCATCAAGAGAGTAACTAGGGCAGTAATTAACTTGTACAGGTGACCTGAGAGCAGAGGCTTTTTGGAATCAAGAGAAATCTATTGCATTTTTTCCTTTGCTGTACAAGAGTAGGTGAGATCCTCTCTGAATGGCCAGGCATCACCTATAATGCTGACATTTCCCATATAGATAAGAGATGACTCTTCGGTAGTTTTCACTTAAGAAAAATAGCTAACGTTCATTGACTCTTGAAACTATAATAACCCACAATTTTTTCGAGTGTCAAGGGACCGACCCAGATGAAATTATCTGCCCATCCGCTACTCCTACCTCTAACAGAAATTCCTTTCTCTCAACCAATATTCCAGCTCTGAAAATAGCTGTTTCTTCACTGTTCATGTGAGTCTCTGTTCCACCTTAAGAGGTCAGAGGAACGCAAAGAAGTGAGAGAAGAAAGAAACAGATCCTTTTCAGTCACAGCAGAAAGCCAGGACTTGGGAGCTAAAGGGCATAGTCCCTAGCACAAAACTGCTGGGCAGCCAGTGGAGGCGAACCTCAGTCAACTGGACAGCTTCCTCGCTCTGTTGTTGGATTCCCATCATTAACACATCTGCAGCACCCCCAACCCCTCCAGCTGCCTCTAGCTTGGGTCAATCTCTCAGGAGAAGGGAGGATCTCCAGGGAGACCCAGAGCTGTTAGATGAGCCAGGGAGCGTCCGTGCCCCTGGAGCTCCTGTAAAGCATTTCCCAAGGTACACTCAGTTTCTCCAGATACACAGGTGAAAAGCTGCCCAAGCCCCAGAAACCTGTGGACTTTCCCCCTTTTCAGCTTCACAATGGACATTTGCATCTCTGAACAAACTTTACCCTGGGACCTATTTATCCAGTGGCAAGTACCTTGTGTCCTACAGAACGTCTTCCAGAAAGCATCAAATTTGTGCATCTGAAATCTTCTTAATCAGGGTCTGTATTTCAGGCCACCCAGTAAGGTAAGTGAAGTGTGCTTTCTGCATCTCTTGGTCCCCAACAGCCTGGAATGTATTTCCTCTGCCCTACCTTTCCTGGAAAAGAAGTACTGTTTTTCAATCAAAGCACTTTGGGAGGCCGAGGCAGGTGGATCACCTGAGGTCAGGAGTTTGAGACCAGCCTGACCAACATGGTGAAACCCTATCTCTACTAAAAATACAAAAATAAAAAATAAAAAAAAAAAAATAGCAAGGTGTGGTGACACATGCCTGTAATCCCAACTACTCAGGAGGCTAAGGCAGGAGAACCACTTGAACCCAGGAAGCGGAAGTTGCAGTGAGCCAAGATTGCACCATTGCACTGCAGCCTGAGCGAAGAGTCAAAATCCAGCTAAGAAGAGGAAGGAGGAGGAGGAGGAGGAGGAGGGGGGGGAGAGGGAGGGGGAAAGAGGAAGAAGGAGAAGAAGAAGAAAGAGGAAGAAGAAGAAGAAAAGAAGAAGAAGAAGAAGAAAAGAAGAAGAAGAAAAGAAGAAGAAGAAGAAGAGGAAGAAGAAGAGGAAGAAGAAGAAAAGAAAGAAGAAAGAAGAAGAAGAAAGAAGGTGTTGTTTTTTTTTACCACCCGCTCAGCCCTGTGCTCACTGCTGAAATATACTTTCTGCTGTCCTTCTCGGTGCCAGGTCTCTGAAAGCCTGCCTGCCCTCTTCCCTCTTTGGCCAGCTAATTTCCACCATCTAGCCATCTAGTCATCACTCCCTGAAGGAACCTAACTTCCCTCCTCAGACTAAATCAAATGGCCCCCTCTGTCCTTATCTTCGCCATTCAACAAAGAAAAGCACAGAGCAGCTGCTTCCCTACTTGCCTGGATGCTAGGCACGGAAACATGCTGAATAAATACTTGTGGATAAATCGACTACATAGGTGTGCTTGCTCCTCCAGGACAAGTATTCCATTTTACTCATCTAGCTCTAGCACTATGCAAGTGTACAGGAGCTGCCCAAGAAACACATTTGCTGGACAAATACTTGTTGAACATATTATAGACACATCCAGCTCCTAACATCTCTTCCGGAGTCAAAACATTAACTGCTTCATTAAGTTACTTTATACATCCATCTTCTCCTGCCGTCAAACATGCTCCTAGTTCTCAGGCCTTTGGACTTCGGAATTTACACCTACTGTGTCCCCGCTACCCTGAACCCAGCCCAGTTCTCAGGCTTTTGCCCTTGCTCTGGGAGTGACACCATTGGCTCCCTAGCTCTCAGGCCTTTGGATGAGAACTGAATTACAATGCTGGCTTTCCTGGTCGTTCAGAGTGTGCATAGCAGAAAGTGGGACTTCTCGGCCTCTGTAATTACATGAACCAGTTCCCATAATAAATTTTCTCTTATTTGTCTATCGATCTATCTATCTATCATCTATCTATCTTCTATTGGTTCTGTTTCTCTGAGGAACCCTGACTAATACAGTACCCATTTCCACAGCTCTCTGAAGTTCTGTCCATTAAAAGGCAGGGACTCAGTGACCAGAACATAGAGAATGACTCCCAGGCTGTACACATCCACCAAAGGGCTGTTGTACTTTTGGTCCTAGAAGAGTTCTGAAGCCGTATAAAGGGGCCTGCTACAGAAGGTATCAAGCTTGTTGCCAGAGAAGAACTCATCCCCGAAGCCAACGTCAGCAACCTTGACGTTCAGGTCAGCACCCAAAGCAGGTCTCTGGTTTTAGGTCCCTTCTGGTGGCAGTGCTGCATGGCAGATGCTGTCTGGAGGAATTTGCCTTCAGACACTCTCTTTCATCTGGTCATGGTCCAGTGAGTATAGAAGACCTCTCCTCCACTAGCGTTCGCCATGACCAGGTAATGTTTTCTTGGTCACCTCCCACAGTTTCACTGTTGGGGTGATTCGAGGCTTTCATGCTCTGGACTGTGAGGGGCCATCTCTTGAGGTAGGAGGAGTTCTGCTGACTAGTGTTAGTGACCTTCACAGCCACCCTGGTCCCAGTCAGATGTGCTGGCCAGTGTCACCCTGGCAAAGCTGCCTTGGCCAATGGTCTTGAGATGCTGGAATTCTCTAACAATGGCTTCTTATGAGATCATAGTAAGATATGGGCCAGTCATGACTGGGGATAATCCACAGTGATTTTCTCACTTTTTCATCTGAAGAAGACTTGACTCTCTTAAAAGAAAGGGGGTGGGACCCTAAAGGGCATGTTTTAATGAAGGTTATAGAAATCAGTATTTACCTTATTAGAAATTAAAT
This sequence comes from Cheracebus regulus, assembly GCA_963574635.1. NCBI lineage: Eukaryota > Metazoa > Chordata > Mammalia > Primates > Pitheciidae > Cheracebus > Cheracebus regulus. Next base: position 16,497 of record CAUYQU010033513.1, read on the forward strand.
TAGATGCTTCAGTGCCTTTCTATTTCTGGTTTGAAAAACTCTAATGATATTTGGCTGTTAAACAGCTCATCATGTCTACACTTAAATTATATATATATATATTTTTTTTTCTTTTTTTTGAGATGAAGTCTCACTCTGTTGCCCAAGCTAGAGAGCAGTGGCACGATCTCAGCTCACTGCCACCTCCACCACCCAAGTTCAAGCGATTCTCCTGCCTCAGCCTCCCGAGTAGCTGAGAATTCTGACACGTGCCACCATGCCCAGCTAACTTTTGTATTTTTAGTAGAGATGGGGTTTTTCACTGTGTTGGCCAGGCTGGTCTTAAACTCCTGAACTCGTGATCTGCCTGGCACGGCCTCCCCAAGTGCTGGGATTACAAGTGTGAGCCACCATGCCTGGCCTACACTTAAAATAATTTAACTCTTTTTTTTTTTTATTGGAAGAGCGATTTATTAGAGAGAGAGAAAGAAAAAAGACAGCTTTCATGCTGTTGTGGGAAGCTCTTTTCTTCTTTAAACTCTGAATGACTGGTCTCAAATGATGACAGACCTTTACTGGTATGATGACACTAAAATGAAAATGTTACATTGCCCAAGAGACAATAAGGTACCATTTTAACATCTATAGAGCTGAGGGGAAGATAGCTTTTATCATATTTTCATTTTATGTTTTTTGTAAAGACAGCATCTCACTATCTTCCTAGGCTGGTCTCAAACTCCTGATCTTCCCACCTAGGCCTCCCTAAGTACTGGGATTGCAGGTGTGAGCCACTGCACCTGGCCCCGTTTCTTATTTACAGGTTTGCCAGGTCATTTGCACTGCATTTCTACCTTCCATGAGTCAGAGAATTCACTGTGTCCACTGCAGTATCTTTAAATGTAGAGTCTGCAGCTATGCATCAAGAAAACAAGTTGATTTCCTTTTTTAGCCAAATATTCAGCATTTTTTATGTTCATATTATGCAGCATAGATGGAGATCTGGGTGCTGAGCATGGCATCAGGACCTCAAGGGAGGGAATGAAGAAGCCCTTCATTTATTCCTTCTCTAAGTCTCTCTCTCTCTCTCTCTCTCTCTCTCTCTCTCTCTCTCTCTCTCTCTCTCCTCTTTCTAGACAGAGTATTGCTCTGTCACCCAGGCTGGAGTGCAATGGCGCAATCTCAGTTCACTGCAGCCACTGCCTCCTGGGTTCAAGCGATTCTCCTTCCTCAGCCTCCTGAGTAGCTGTGATTACAGACATGCACTACCATGCCCAGCTAATTTTTGTATTTTTAGTAGAGACGGGATTTCACCATGTTGCCCAGGCTGATCTCAAATGCCTAACCTCAGGTGATCAACCCGCCTGAGCCTCCCACAGTGCTGGGGTACAGCGTAAGCCACCGTGCCTGGCTTCTAAGTCTCTTTTTCATGAAGTTCCAAGTTTCTGACCTACAGCATCTTCCTTCTCTCTAAAGAACTTTTAGCATTTCTTGGCATGCAGATCTACTGGTAATAAATTTCCTCAATTGTTGTCTGAGAAAGGCTTTTACTTTTTTAAATTGATGTAAAAAATTGTACAATAATTGTACATATTTATGGGATACACAGTGATGTTTCAGTGCATATAATGCATAGTGATCAAATCAAGGTAATTAGCATATTCATCGTATCCATCTCCTTCACTTTTAAAGGATAATTTTACTGGATACAGAATTCTAAGTTGGTGAGTTTTTTCTTTCTTGCTTGCTTGGTTTTTGAAGAGAAGTTGGATGTGATTTTTATCCTTGTCCCATTATAGATAAGGTATTTTCTTTCCTCTGGCTTTTTTCAAGGTTTTCTCTTCGATTTTCCTGTAGTTTGACTATGATATGCGTTAAGTGCATATAACTTGTTTGATGTTCTCTCAGTTTCCTGGATCTGTTGTTTGGTGTCTATCATTAATTTTAGAAAATTCTCAGCCATTATTACTTCAAATATTTCTTCTGCTCCTTTCTTTCTTCCCCTTTTGGTATTTGCTTTGTGCATCTGCCATTTCAAACTGTCCCACCGTTTTTGCATATTCTATTTTGTGACTTTCATTCTTCTTTCTCTTTGTTTTCAGTTTGAGAAGTTTCTATTGACATACCTTCAAGCTCACTGATTTTTTTTTCCTCAGCCATTTCGAGCTACTGACAAGCCCATCAAAGGCATTTAAAAATTTCTGTTAGAGTGATTTGCAGAAGTAAGTTTAATTATTGCAGAGCCGAGGAGGAAAGGGAGAGATGTCTCAAACCCGTCTCTCCAAGAATTTTGAGACAAGGGTTTTTTGTTTTTGTTTTTGTTTTTTTAGACAGTCTTTCTCTGTAGCCCAGGTACAGAGTACAGTGGCATGATCTCCGCTCACTACAACCTCCACCTCCTGTGTTTTAGCGATTCTTGTGCCTCAGCCTCCCGAGTAGCTGTGACTATAGGCATGTGCCACCACATCTGGCTGTTTTTTGTATTTTCAGTAGAGGCAAGGTTTCACCGCCTTAGCCAGGCTGATCTCGAACTCCTGACTTCAGGCAATCTGCCGGCCTCAGCCTCCCAAAGTGCTGGGATTATAGGCATGAGCCACTGTGCCTGGCCTAGGGTTTTTTTTAATGGTTTTTTGCCAGGCAGGGGGCTGGGAAATTGAAACATTTGAGGAAATCACAGAAGTGTTTAAAACTGTCTTTATCCAGCTGAGTCAGTCCCTGGGAGCGGGACTCAGGACCAGATAGGAGGCAGCTCTTGGCCGACCAAAGTGCTAAATCTGAAAAATGCCTCCAAGACCAGTTTCCCTTCAGGTTTCACAATAGTGATGTTATCTGTAGGAGTAGTTGGGAATTTTTTTTTTTTTTTTTTTTTTGAGACCGAGTCTTGCTCTTGTTGCCCAGTCTTGGGCTATCTCGGCTCACTGCAGCCTCTGCCTCCTGGGTTCAAGTGATTCTCCTGCCTCAGCCTCCAGAGTAGCTGGGATTACAGGCATGTGCCACCATGCCTGGGTAATTTTTTTGTATTTTTAGTAGAGACGGGGTTTTTCCCTGTTGGTCAGGCTAGTCTTGAACTACAGACCTCAAGTGATCTGCCCACCTCGGTTTTACAAAGTGCTGTGATTACAGGTGTGAGCCACTGCACTGGGCCTGGAAAATGTGTAAATCTTGCAACCCTGGGTCACGTGACTCTGGGACAGAAAGCAACTTATGGAAAAACAGCTGAGTGGTGATGGGTCACTGTTTAACTCTGACTCTTCTTTAGCAAAATTCAAGTCCCTATCAGAATTCTAACTTTGTCTTAAAAATGTGACCTTCAACCTCTAAACAAGGAGGTAGGTTAGTTTTCCTTGCCTCAAAGTTGAGCTGTAAACAAAATTTCTCACAGTTATCTTGTCCTCTATACTAGAGTAAGCAAAAACCAATTTAGCCTGTGAGGGTAAAAGCAAGATGGAGTTAGTCATCTTACCTTTCTCTCCTTACTTATAATTCTGCGAAGGCAGTTTCATTTTTGTCAGGTCTCCATATGCAAGCCTGGAGCCTGAAAGTCTGAAGTCCTGCCTGCCTGGCTAATGTCTCCCACCCCCTGCCTGTGTTAGACATTGTCCCCGATCGCCCAGCAGAGCTTCCCTGACACGCCCCTCAGCCAACCCTGCCGTCTTACCTGTTCTTATGATAATGTAAATACCTCTCACCCAACCCCACCACTGTAACTGAACTTACTCTGCAACATCCCCACCCCCCAAAAAACTACCCAGACCTATAAAACCAACTCCTATCCCACTGCCCTTTGCTAATGCCCTTTTCAGCCTTAGCCCACCTGCACCCAGGTGAATTAACAGCCATGTTGCTCACACAAAGCCTGTTTGGAAGGTCTCTTCATTCAAAGCATGCGTCTTTCAACAATTTTCTTCTCTCTGCTTACATTGCCCATCTGTTCTTTCATATGATCCACTTTTTCCGTTAGAGCCCTTAGCCTGTTATTCACAGTAACTTTACATTTCTGGTCTAATAATTCTAGAATCTCAGCCGTGACTGAGTCTGGCTCTGATGCTTGTTCTGTCTCTTCAAGCTGCGTTGTTTCACCTGTTCGTGTGTCATCATTTTTTGTTGAATGCTAGCCATGACTGGATAAAAAGAACCGAGGCAGGTATGTTTTTCGTGTGAAGCTGCTTCTCTGGCTGGGAATTAAGCTGTCCACAGTTTGTTCTAGCTCTAGGTGTTAGAAGCTAACATTTCCTCTAATCCTCTTGGTTTTTTATTCTCCTGTTGTCTCTGGGTTTTACTAGAGACTTCTTAAATAAGGTCTAAAATTTACATTTCTTTCAGCTCTACTCTCCTGTTGCAAGAGCCCCGTTGATGTGGTGCTGAGGTGTGGCTGGCAGGAAAGTGTTCTGTAGACCTGTGATTAGGTCTCAATCCAGCCAACCAGTAGCCTTCTCCAGCCCTACTTAGGTCAGATAGGAAGGCTACAGGGGGCTGGAGCTGGGTGTTTCCCATCCCCTGGGTCTGCTAGGCTCTGGAAAACCATAAGGAAGTTAGCCTCCATAATACAGCTTCCCTTGAAGGAGGGCTTTTGCTGAGACACAATGGCCTGAATGTATTTCACAATGGTTACTTTTTCCCTCCCCTGTGGAAATCAGGAGAGAGCCTTTCTCTGGTGTTCTCTCTGAGCACCTGATGAGGGGGTTCCCCTGGAGTTAGGCTTATGAAATCGTGGGCCCCCTATAATGGGACCTTCTGAATGTTTAAGTCTTAAGCTCATGTACACTGAGCCTCCGGAAATTTGGCAATCGCTGTTAGGTTTTTTTTCCCTGGTCCTCGCTCCAGTGGCCTCTGCTCCTGGGAAGCTATGATTAGCTGTATTTACCTGCCTTTCTAATTGTAGGGGTAGTGATTTGCCCTGCGACTTCAATTCTCTGATAAACCTTAAAAAAAAAAGTTCATTTTTAGTTTGTTCAGCTCTTTTCTTGTGAGGACAGGAGTGACAACTTCCAAGCTGGAAACCAGAAGTCTCATCTGGATTTTTTTCAAGATTTTTTTTTCCTGTTACAAATAATGATGACACGCACATGCTGAAACCAGTCCAACTGGCCTGTAGAACTAATATTTATGGTTATTTGAATAAACATAGAAATTGACCCTCCCTGATCTTAAAACTTAAAATTTATATTTGTCCCATCTGAGTTCCTTCCTCAGGAAACTGACACGCAGGCAAGGAACTGAAATTCCTCAGATCACCACATCCAGACAAGGAGATGCCAGACTCCTCATCCGTCATGGTTGCTTCCTTATCCCTTCCTAATCCCCGTTTCCTGTCTTCCTCACTAGATAAACCCCCCAACTCTAGTTGGTCAGGGAGACAGATTTGAGACTAACTTTTTGTTCTTCTTGCTGCAGCACCCAATTAAAGCCTCCTTTCATGACAACACTCTTCTCAGCAATTGGCTTTCTGTGCGGTGAGCAGCAGGTCCTAGACCAAACCCCAGAGGTTCCAGTAACAGTTATTGCACATGTCTTCTGATGCATACATTTCCATTACCCCAGGAGTAAAATGCATAGGTCCTAAATATGCTAATTTTAAAATCTAATATATGATACCTAACACAATATATTCCTTTTAGCACTAAATAAGAGTTATTGCTCCATATCCTCGCCAACACTTAAAATTGTCAGTCTTTTTTATTTTTTATTTTTTTAGCTATCCTGGAGAATGTGTGGTGGTATCACACTGATTTGTTTGTTTGTTTGTTTGTTTTGAGACAGAGTTTCACTCTGTCACCCAGGCTGGAGTGCTGTGGCGTGATCTTGGCTCACTGCAATCTCTGCCTCCCAGGTTCAAGCGATTTTGGTGCCTTAGCTTCCCATGTAGCTGGTATTACAGGTGCCTGCCATCACACCTAGCTAATTTTTATATTTTTAGTAGAGATGGGGTTTTGCCATGTTGGCCTGGCTGGTCTTGAACTCCTGACCTCAAGTGATCCACCCACCTTGGCCTCCCAAAATGTTGGGTTATAGGCACGAGCCACTATGCCCAGCCTCACTGATTTTAATTTAGTATCTTTTCACTTTTCATTAGAAATTTTTTTCTTATTGATTCATAATGTTCTTTACAGACTCTGGATGTGAGCCCTTTGTCAGTTATATGTGTTGTATCTACTCGCGCTCTGTTACTTACCTCTTCACTTTCTTAGTGGTATCTTCTGATAAACAGGAATTATTGTATCTTTTAACTTTTATTTTAGGTTCAGGGGTACATGTGCAGGTTTGTTATATTAAGTAAATTCATGTCATGGGGGGTTGTTGTGCAGATTATTTCGTCACCCAGGTATTAAGCCTAGTACCCGTTAGTTGTTTTTCCTAATCCTCTCCCTCCTCCCACCCTCTATCCAAACGTCTGTTGCTCCCCTCTTTGTGTCCATGTGTCCTCATCATTTAGCTCTCACTTATGAGTGAAAACATGCAGTATTTGGTTTTTCTGTCCTGCATTAGTTCGCTAAGGATAATCATCTCCAGCTCTATCCATGTTCCTGCAAAAGACATAATCTTGTTCTTTTGTTATGGCTGCATAGTATTCCATGGTGGATATGTACCACATTGTCTTTATCCAGTCTACCAGCGATGGGCATTTAGGTTGATTCTATGTCTTTGCTATTGTGAACAGTGCTGCAACAAGCATACGTGTGCATGTGTCTATGATAAAAAAAAAGATTTCTATTCCTTTGGGTATATACCCAGTAATGGGATTGCTGGATTAGATAGTATTTCTGTTTTTAGGACTTTGAAGAATTGCCACAGTGTTTTCCACAATGGTTGGACTAATTTACATACCTACCAACGGCATATGCATGTTCCTTTTCTCCCCAACTTTGCCAGCATTTGTTATTTTTTGACTTTTCAATAATATCCATTTTGACTGCTGTGAAATGTTATCTCATTGTGCTTTTGATTTGCATTGCTCTAATGATCATTGACATAGAGCTCATTTGTCAATTTTTGCTGTTGTTGCAATTGCTTTTGGTGTCTTCATCGTGAAATATTTGGCTATATTCAGAATGGTATTGCCTGGATTGTCTTCCAGGATTTTTATAGTTTGGGGTTATTACATTTAAGTCTTTAATCCATCTTGAGTTGATTTTCGTACATGGTGTAAGGAAGGGGTTCAGTTTCAATCTTTTGCATATGGTTAGTAAGTCATCCCAGCACCATTAATGGAATAGAGAGTCCTTTCCTCATTGCTTTTGTTGGCTTTGTCAAAGATCAGACGGTTGTAAGTATGCAGCCTTATTTCTGGGCTTTCTATTCTGTTCCATTGGTCTATGTATCTGTGTTTGTACTAATACCATGCTGTTTTGGTTGCTGTAGCCCTGTAGTACAGTTGAAGTCAGGTAACACAATACCTCCAGTTTATTTATTTATTTATTTATTTTTTGCTTAGGATTGTCTTAGTTACCTGGGGTCTTTTTTGGTTCCATAGAAATTTTAAAATAGTTTTTTCTAGTTCTGTGAAGAATGTTATTGGTAATTTGATAGGAACAGCAATTAATCTATAAATTGCTTTGGGTAGTATGGCCATTTTAATAATATTGATTCCTTCTATCCATGAGCATGGAATGTTTTTCATTTGTTTGTGTTGTCTCTGATATCTTTAAGCAGTGTTTTGTAGTTCTCCTTGTAGAGCTCTTTCATCTCCCTGGTTAGCTGTCTTCCTAGGTATTTTGTGTGTGTGTGCTGACTGCTAACGGGATTGCATTCCTGATTTGGCTCTCAGCTTGACTATTGTTAGTATATAGTAATGTCACTGATTTTAGTACATCGATTTTGTACTCTGAGACTTTGTTGAAGTTGTTTATCAGCTTAAAGAGCTTTTGGGCTGAGATTACAGGATTCTCTATATATAGAATCATGTCATCTGCAAACAGGGACGGTTTGACTTCTCTTCCTATTTGGATGTCCTTTATTTCTTTTTCTTGCCTGGATGCTCTGGCTAGGACTTTCAATACTATGTTAAATAGGAGTGGTGAGACCAGGCATCCTTCTCTTATGCCAGTTCTCAAGGGGAATGATTCCAGGTTTTCCTCATTCAGTATGATGTTGGCTGTGGGTTTATCATAGATGGCTCTTATTATTTTGAGGTATGTTCCTTCAATACCTAGTTTATTGAGTTTTTAACTTGAAAGGGTATTGCATTTTATTGAAAGTCTTTTCTGCATATATTGAGATAATCATGTGGTTTTTGTCTTTAGTTCTGTTTATGTGATGTCACATTTATTAATTTGAACATGTTAAACCAAACTTGCATTCCAAGGATAAACCATACTTGATCATGATAAATAAGCTTCTTGATGTGCTGTTGAATTTGGTTTGCCTGTATTTTGTTGAGGATCTTTGCATGGATGTTCATCAAGGATACTGGCCTTAAGTTTTTTTTGTTGTTGTTGTGTCTTGCCAGGTTTTGGTGTCAGACTAATGCTAGCCTCATAGAAAGAGTTAGGGATGAGCTCTTCCTCCTCAATTTTTTGGAATAGTTCAGTAGGAATGATACCATCTCTATACATCTGGTAGAATTTGGTTGTGAATCTATCTTGTCCTGGTCCTTTTGTTGTCAGCAGGCTATTTATTACTGATTCAATTTCAGATCTCATTGTTGGTCTGTTCAGGGATTTGATTTTTTTCCTGGTTTTGTCTTGGGAGGGTTTATATGTCCAGGAATTTATCCATTTATTCTAGATTTTCTAGTTTGTGTGCATAGAGGTGATAAACAGGAATTCTTAATTTGAATGTAGTCCAATTCAGCAATCCTCTTTCTTTATAAGTACTGTTTTTTGTGATCTGTTTAGGAAATCTTTCTGTAACTCGATATTATAAAAATAATGTATCTTCTCTTATGAATGTGCCATCTCTTAAACATTTATTTTCTTTTCCTTTCTTTTTTTCCAAAGTTCCTCTCTGTCACCCAGGCTGGAGTGCAGTGGTGTGATCTTGGCTGACTGAAACCTCCACTTCCATGGTTCAGGTCATTCTTGCACCTCAGTTTTCTGAGTAGCTAGGGCCACAGGTGTACCTCTACACCCCACTACTTTTTGTTTTTTTAACAGAGACAGAGTTTTACCATGTTGGCCAGGCTGGTCTCAAACTACTGGACTCAAGCAATCCACCTGTCTCTGCCTTCCAAAGTGTTGGGATTACAGATGTGAGCCACTGTGTCCCCACTAAACATGTATTTTTAAAGTTACTTTTTGAAATTGATTTTAGTAGATGGTATATGTTCCAAGATTTTCTTTTATAGATATATACATTTGTTCAAATGACTTTGCACCATTAATGTTTTAAATGTACTTTTTTTTTTACTAGTCTACCATACTTTCTGCAAGGTTCTTTGAAGTGGCTGCACCATAGGCCATACCCTAAGTCAAGCCATGACGACCCCTGTGACCTGCAGGTACACCTCTGGATGGCCTTGCTGAGCCAGGAAGTCTGAAGTAAGAAAAATGGCTAGCTCCTTCAAAGCCCAATTAACCAACCTTGCGACACTGTACCACTGTTCCAGACTTAACTTATATCCCAAACTTGTGTCTCTGGACCTTGTGACCCTCCCTCCCCACCGTCCCACCGCAATTCCCACTGGCTTGCAAAAACTGCCCTGAACTGTAACTTCTATAACTTTCCACTGTCCACTGCAAACCTATAAAACCAACTCCTATCCCACCGCCCTCCGCTGGCTCTCTTTTCGAACTCAGCCCACTCGCACCAGGGTGAATAAACAGTCTTGTTGCTCACACACAGCCTGTTTGGGTGGTCTTTTCATTCAGAATGTGCTTAACACTTCCTTTTTTTTTTTTTTTTTTTGAGATGAAGTTTCAGTCTCGCAGCCCAGGCTGAAGTGCAATGGCTCCCTGCAACCTCCGCCTCCCAGGTTCAAGTGATTTCCTGCCTCAGCCTCCCGAGTAGCTAGGATTTCAGGTGCCTGCCACCACAGCTGGCTAATATTTAGTCTTTTTAGTAGAGACAGGGTTTCACCATGTTGCCCAGGCTGGCCTCAAACTCCTGACCTCAGGTGATCCACCCAATTCAGCCTGCCAAAGTGCTGGAATTATAGGTGCGAGCCACCATGTCTGGCTTACGATATTTTCTTTCTTTTTTTCTTTTTCTTTTTTTGAGATGGAGTCTCACTCCGTTGCCCAGGCTGGAGTGCAGTGGTATGATTTTGGCTCATTGCAACCTCTGCTTCCTGGGTTCAAGCAATTCTTCCTTCCTCAGCCTCCTGAGTAGCTGGAATTACAGGTGCTCATCACCATGCCCAGCTAATTTTTGTATCTTTTAGTAGGAATGAGCTTTCGCCATGTTGACCAGGCTGGTCTCGAACTCCTGACCTCAAGAGATACACCCACCTTGGCTTCCCAAAGTGCTGGGATTATAGGCGCGAGCCACTGCACCCGGCCAATACTTTCTTTGTCATAGATCATATATCTACATACATGTGGGTCTGTTTTTGGACTCTGATATTTTCCGTTGCTCTCTTTTCTATTCTTTTTTCAATGCTACTGTCTTAATTCCTGTGGCTTTATATTAAGTCTAGTTTCTCTTGAGTGCTTAGTTTTTTACTTCTTCTTTAAGAATGTCTTGGCTTTTTTGGCCTTTTGCATTTGTATAACTTTTAGAATCAGGTTGCTAATTTGCTGAGATGAGGGGATGAAGGCAGCAAACCACCTTGCTCTGTATGTACCTATGTAACAATCCTGCAAGATCTGCACATGTACCCCAGAACCTAAAGTACAATTTAAAAAAAAAAAGAAGGAGTGCCCCATTCATGGCCCTTTACTTCGAGGATTTTAATGGGTTGCAAGGAACTATTTTGTGAGCAGTGATGAATCTGCCTCAGATAAAGTAAATCAGAGCTGGAAGTAGGACAGGGTTCTTCATGCTAGCCTGGGGCTTGGTAACTCAATGAACACTGGCTGGGGCAACAATGGGTCTTTTGTGATGAAAACTGGTACCTACTAAGGCTATGTAGCCTGAGGTTTCATCATACATCACTGGGTTTATTAAAGCTTAAAAGTGATCTAATAATTAGCATGTCAGCTCCTAGTTATTTGTTGAGGTTTTTTTTTTCCTTTTTAGTCAGGGGAAATGAGAGTGAGGGAAAAGGAAAAGGAAGCAACCCTAAGAGGCCACAAGAACATTAATTATTACAAATATCAATAGCGCACGATTGACCCTCTGTCACAGCTCACTGCAGCCTCGACCTCCCAGTCTCAAGTGATCCTCTCACCTCTGCCTCCTGAGTAGCTGGGATCACAGGTGCACACCACTATGCCCAGTTCATTTTTAAATTTTTTGTAGAGATGAGGTCTCCCTCTGTTTCCCAGGCTGGTCTTGAACTTTGGGGCTCAAGCGATCCCCACCCTTGGCCTCCTAAAGTGCTGATATTACAGGCATGAGCCACCCCGCCTGGCCCAAATAGATAATTTAGTTGCATAAGTTCTTTCCTTCATACTCTAATTAGAAACCTTTGGGGCGGGATTCCAAGACTTACTTTTGACACTCATTCCACGCCTTGCCTTACTCCTCATTGTTATAAAAAATGGAAAAACAGATTGATTACATATACTATTTAAGTTCCATGAAAGCAGTAAATATGTCTATCTGGTTCACTGATGTATTTCCAGGGCTTAGAACAGTGCCTGGTACATAGCTGGTTCTCAATAAATATCAATAGAATAAATACAATGCTCCACATTACCTTGCTTCAAACTTCTAAAAAAATTAATAATAGCTTCTAACTAACCGTGATTTCTGGTAAGCTTCATACCAATTTCCCTTGTAGTGTTACATATTTGTTTTTAAAACAGCAATTCATTTATCTAGGTTTAGGAACAAAATGAAAAAAACACTATGTTGTGGGGGCCCACTTGTTCAGTGTCCAGTGATCTCAAACAACCTGAAATTCCAACCGTAAATTACTCTGATAATATGTGCAAACATTCCATTAGCCAAATGTGTCTATTAATCCAGGCTTTGCAGGTTAACCCACACATTTAGAGCAGGTCAAAGAAACAAGCCAACTAGATAAGACCTCTCAATACCAAGGAAATGATATACTTCAGAGACCTAGATCACGAGGTTGAAAGGCGCCCTCCTAGGAAACACCCCACCACCCCACCTTTTTAGGCATCAATTTCTGCTTCTGTTGATTCAGAGAAAAGCTCTCAATGGTGTGACTCAGACAGGCCCTCTGAGAAAGTAGACTGTGCCTTCTCACTGTCCAGGCTCAAAGAGGAGGTGCTGGCTCCAAGGGCAGCTCATTTAGAGGGTGGTCCCCATCTCAGAAGAGGAACTGATGTGAGATCTCAACCCAGCAGGAAGGAGAGTGACTATCTGAAGCAACGGGATGCTTGCTTTGTGGGAATTTGAATTTGAGATGAAGGAGATGAGAGTGTGCCATTCCAAAAGATGCTGCTTTAGCATAAAGATTGTTTTGCTGAAGGAAATTGAGAAATAGCAGACACAAGATAAGCACTCTACCTGCCCTCTTTCTGCCTAAAAGCAGAACACAAATTCCCTTTGTGAAGATATTCCCCTTTCCCTCTCCCACGTCAGGAAGAGATGGTGCTTACCAGCCACTAATCTGAATCTGCACAAGCAACCCTTATTAAAATCATACTTACATGCCACAATTTCCCCCATATATTTACCTTCCCACAGTTTACTGCTCCTGGAAGCCCACACACTTTTGTTTTTTTCACTTCTCCACAAATTTATTGTCCTTTGTTCACATGGCATATGAACCCTCAGCCCTAACCACTTTTTTGGGTTTTCACTTCCTTTTGTGTGAGACCTTCCTGTGCCCATATAAAAATTAAAATATTAGCATCACATATAATTTGTGCCTTTTCTCCTGTTAACCTGCCTTTCATCAGTTTAATTTGTAGAGTCCCAAGCACTGAACCTAAGAGGATACAGGAAAAAGTTTTTCCCCTACAGAGATCTGTTGGCACGTGTTAGCATGGGCAGAAGTGTAAGACAAGGGAGACAGTAATGGTAGAAGTAATGAGTCAGGACAAGCCCTGGAAAAAGACTGCACTTGCTGGGTTTCCATAGCAGCAGCCTCAGCTTCAGGAGTGGCAAATGCCTGTTGACACAGAGACAGCTAGTTAGTGATTCACAGAGCTGCTATCAGAAAGCTGGGCCCAGCGCTGTCTGTGAACGACCTTCCTTTTAGGCCCCACATAGCCTGGTGAGGCTATTTCTGTTCTTTCCCCTCTGAAATGGTTTGGCTGTGTCCCCACCCAAATCTCATCTTGAATTGGAGCTCCCTAAAATTCAATATTATATGGGAGGGGCCCGGTGAGAGATAATTGAATCGTGGGAGCATACTGTTCCTATGGTAGTGAGTAAGTCCCTCAAGATCTGATCGTTTTACAAGGGAAACCCCTTTTCCCTGTCTCTGATCTTCTCTTGCTATCACCATGTAAGAAGTGCCTGTCACCTTCCACCATGATTGTGAGGCCTCCCTAGCCATGTGGAACTGTGAGTCCATTAAAACTCTTTTTCTTTATAAATCACCCAGTCTTGGTTATGTCTTTATTAGTAGTGTGAAATGGATTAATACAGCTTCCTACTTCCTTAGCTAACCTGGAAGAGCCTTCTTAACACCTGCATACATTAAGAATCTCTCTGGCTCCAGTATTCTATAATTAGACTGAGCATGGTAAAAACTCATTAATTCAGACTGCTTTATCTACATTTCCGGTTAAGCTGAAGTTTAATTTTGCTCAGCAAAATTTTATTATAGATTTAAAAAAAGGGGGGCAGAGGATTTGTTTAAAATATTTAAGGGAATAGGTGTTAATTTTATATACTAATTTCAAACTTTTTTTTGAGAAGCAGTTTTGATTTTTTTTTTTTAAAGACATTTATTGAGCGTCACGATCAGACTATTACATTTAGCAATCAACAGCATGGGTGCAAAAAAAAAAGAAAAAGAAAAAGAAAAAAAATCTACATTAAAACCCTTTGTTGGAATGCTTTACACTTTCCACAGAACAGAAACTAAAATAACCTGTTATACAATTAGTCACAAATACAGTCCTCGAGTTTTTTGCCCATACACATGAGTATTTGT
>CAUYQU010033514.1:0-42429 GCA_963574635.1 Cheracebus regulus
AGTGTGGCGATTCCTCAAGGACCTGGAAATAGACATTCCATTCAACCCAGCAATCCCATTACTGGGTATATATCCAAAGGATTATAAATCGTTCTACTATAAGGACATATGTGCACGAATATTCATTGCAGCACAGTTTACAATAGCAAAGACCTGGAACCAACCCAAATGTCCATCAATGATAGACTGGACAGGGAAAATGTGGCACATATACACCATGGAATATTACGCAGCCATCAAAAACGATGAGTTTGTGTCCTTTGTAGGGACACGGATGAACCTGGAAACCATCATTCTCAGCAAACTGACACAAGAACACAAAATCAAACACCGCATGTTCTCACTCATAGGCAGGTGTTGAACAATGAGAACACATAGACACAGGGAGGGGAGCACTACACACTGGGGTCTGTTGGGGGGATATAGGGGAGGGACAGTGTGGGGTGGGGAGTTGGGGAGAGACAGCATGGGGAGAAATGCCAGATATAGGTGAAGGGGAGGAAGGCAGCAAATCACACTGCCACATGTGCACCTATGCAACAATCTTGCATGTTCTTCACATGTACCCCAAAACCTAAAATGCAATAAAAAATAAAATTAAAAAAAAAAAGAAAAGCAAAAGAAAATCATACTTTAGTCTCCACTGTTGCTTAAAACATGCTATTCCGAATAAGGTTTTAAAACTGGTAATATAGCACTTTGGGAGGTCAAGGTGGGCAAATCACCTGAGGTCAGGAGTTCAAGACCAGCCTGGCCATAATGGTGAAACCCCATCTCTACTAAAAAATACAGAAATTAGCCACACGTGGTGGCGTGTGACTGTAATCCCAACTTTTATGGAGGCTGAGGCAGGAGAATTGCTTGAACCAGCGAGGCAGAGGTTGCAGTAAGTCAAGATCACACCACTGAACTCCAACCTGGGTGACAGAACAAGACTACATCTCAAAAAAAAATTAAATAAATAGATAAAACAGGTAAGATAGTTAAAAAAGAAAATATAACCTATTGAGAGAAGAAAGAAGAAGCAGACACTGAAAGGATCAAGAAATTGGAATTTGTAGATAAGGATTTTAAACAACTATTATGTTTCCTAATTTAAAGGAAAATGAACATAGTGGATAAAGAAATGGGGATTTTCAAGGTAGAAATAAAAAAACCTTAGAGAAATTCAACAATATCTAAATAAATGAAGATATAAACCATGTCCATGGATTGAAAGGTTAAATATTTTTAAGATGTCAAATCTTCCAAAATAGTTAATGAAAGGGCAAACCACCCAATTTTTCAAATGTGATTGGATTTTTTGTTCTGGAAAAGGTGTAGTAGATGAACTAAGTACCACTGAAAACTCCTGATATTGCATAGAAGAAAAACATAAGAATGCTCTGAAAGATGACAAGAAGGCGGCACACTGGCCAGGGACTTTGGGTCCTGAGTGACAACATGACAATAAGTTTCCTGGGTTTTCTTTCTGCTTCATATATGTCCCACTGGGTGCTTAAATACTGGAACACCAATGTGTTCAGACAAGAAGGACCTAGAAAAGCCTACTATTTCTAGTCAAAGGAGTAAGAGAGATGCAGCACAGCAAGACACAAAACTTTTAGACAGTAACTGTCCTACTTCAAGCAAACACTACATAAAAAAAACATGGCCATAATTCATCTTGGTTAGCAAAAGCCAAGTGGAGGATCTTAGACTTGACCCTTACCTCGTTGTGTGTGGCAAGGCACTGCAATGGAATAGAGAGGTTTAAGTGTGAAGCCAGGACTTTACACTACCCTGGATAATAACAAACACTACCCCTACCCTATAGTGTCAGTGAGGGAAATTTGGGCTCTTTTTTTGTTATATATGAATTTTAGGATTGTTTTAGTTCTGTGAAGAATGATGGTGGCATTTTGATGGGAATGGCATTGAATTTGTTGATTGATTTTGGTAGTACAGTCCTTTTCACATAGACCAATAGAACAGAATAGAAAACCCAGAAATAAAGCCAAATAACACCCAATGCATAGGACTCACGTAAACTTAAGGTCTCTTGAAGGTGAGAAAAGATATTCATGGAAATGGATACCAAAAGCAAGCAGGAGTAGCTATTCTTATATCAGGAAAAAAAAAAAAAACTTTAAAGCAACAGCAGTTAAAAAAGACAAAGAGGGACACTGTATAATGATAAAAGGACTTGTCCAACAGGAAAATATCACAATCTTAAATATATATGCACCTAACACTGGAGCTTCCACATTTATAAAACAATTACTACTAGACCTAAGAAATAAGAAAGACAGCAACACAGTAATAATAGTGGAAGAATTCAATACTCCACTGACAGCACTAGACAGGTCATCAATACAGAGTCAACACAGAAACAATGGACTTATACCCTAGAAAAAATGGACTTAACAGATAGTTATAGAACATTCTGCCCAACAACTGCAGAATATACATTCTATTCATCAGTACATGGAACATTCTCCAAGACAGACCATATGATAGGCTGAAAAGCAAGTGTCAATAAATTTTTTAAATTTGAGATTATATCAAGTACTCTCTCAGACCACAGTGGAATAGAATTGGAAATCAACTCTAAAAGGAACCTACAAGACAATGCAAATACATGAAAATTAAATAACCTGCTCCTGAATGATTATTGAGTCAACAATGAAATCAAGATAGAAATTTAAAAATTCTTTGAACTGAATGATAATAGTGATATAACCTATCTAAACCTCTGGGATACAGCAAAGACAATGCTAAGAGGAAAGTTCATAGCATTAAATGCCTACATCAAAAAGTCTTAAAGAGGACAAACAGACATGTAAGGTCACACCTCAAGGAACTAGAGAAACAAGAACAAACCAAACTCAAACCAAGCAGAAGAAAAAAAATAACAAAAATCAGAGCAGAACTAAATGAAATCAAAACAAAAAACTATGAAAGATAAATGAAACAAAAAGCTGGTTATTTGAAAAGAAAAATAAAATGTATAGTCTATTATCAAGATTAACCAAGAAAGGAATAGAGAATATCCAAAGAAGCTCAATTAAAAACAAAACGGGAGATATTGCAACTGATACCACAGAAATACAAAAGATCATTCAAGGCTACTATGAACACCTTTACATACACAAACTAGAAAATGCAGAGAAGATGAATACATTCCTGGAAATATTCAACCCTCCTAGATTAAACCAGGAAGAAATAGAAACTCTGAACAAACCAGTAACAAGCAGTGAGACTGAAATGGTAATAAATAAATTGCCAACAACAAAAATAATCTAGGATTCGATGGATTCATAGCTGAATTCTATCAGACACTCAAAGAAGAACTGATACTAATCTTATTGAAACTATTCTGAAATATAGAGAAGGAAGGAATCCCTCCTAAATCATCCTATGAAGCTAGTATGACCTTAATACCCAAACCAGGAAAAGACATAATAAAAACACAAAACTACAACAACAAAAGCAAAACACAGATAAATGTCCCTGATGAATACAGATGCAAAAATCCTGAACAAAATACTACCTAACTGAATCCGACAGCTTATCAAAAAGATATTCCACCATGTTCCAGTGAATTTTATACAAATTCCTGCAAGAATGGTTGTAATCAAAAAATTATTTAAAAAATAGATGTTGGCAGAGATATGGTGAAAAAGGGAACACTTTTACACTGTGGTGGAAATGTAAACTAGTACAACCACTATGGAAAACAGTGTGGAGATCCTTAAAGAACTAACAGCAGAACTACTATTAGATACAGCAATCCTACTTCTGGGTATCTACCCAGAGGAAAAAAAGAAATTATATAAAAAAGATACTTACATACATGTTTATGTAGATTGCTTTGGGAACTATGGACATTTTAACAATATCAATTCTTCTAGTTTCTGAACATGGAATATCCAAGATTTTCTGAAAACTACAAACACTGGTGAGAAAAATACAAGAAAAGCTATACAAATGGAGAGGTATTTATGGATCAGAAGAGTCATATTGTTAATATATCAATTCTCCCAGATTGATCTATAGCATCGATACAATTCCAATCAAAATCCCAGCAGGTATATTTTTAACTAACAAACTGATTCTAAAATTTATAAAGGAAATGCCAAATACTAAAATAGCCAAAACAAGTTTAAAAAAGAACAAGGCTATATTTACACTATCTGATTCAAAATTTACTATAAAAAATTATAGTAATGAAAACAGTGTAGGGTTGGTATAAAAGTAGACAGATCAATGGAACAGAATAGAGAATCCTGAAATAAACCTATATATATATATATATATATATATATATATATATATATGTTTTTGTATTGATTTTTAATAAATGTCTCAAAGCAATTTCAATGGCAAAGAATAATGTTTTCAAAGAGTTATGCTGATAAAAGTAGATATTCATATGCAAAAGCATGAACCTCAACATTTACTTCAAACAATATATAAAAATTAACTCGTCACAGGAATAAATGTAAATCAAAGTGATATAAAATCCAGAGGCACATACAGGAGAAAAATCTTAGTGACCTTAGGCTTAACAGTGATTTTTTAAAACATGACATTAAAAAGCTTAAGGTATAGAATAAAAGATTAATAAAATGGAGTTCATTTTTTTTTAAATAAAACTTTTCTTCTTCAAAAGACAACGTTAAGAAGAAAAGGCAAGTCACAGATTAGGAAACATATTTGCAAAACATATATTTGACAAAAGATTTGTATCTGTAATATATAAAGAACTCTTATAACTCAAAACAAACAAACAATATACTACAAAGTGGGCAAAAATTTGAGTGTATGTGTCAGCAGAAATTGATTTTTTGATATGAGGTAGGGGTCAAGATATCATGACCTTGGGATGGGGAAGATATCTTGTCACAACAGGAAATGCTAATATTGAAGGAAAAGTTTGGTAAATTACATTTGAATTGAGAACTTCTTGTCAAAAGTAACTGAGAGAATAAAAAGTCAAATCATGGAGTAGGAGAAAATACTTGCAATAAATAGCAGAAAACATGTTTACAGAACATACAAGGAACTCCTACATGTTAACAGAAAATAATTTTTACCAGTTTTCTGTAAATCTGAAACTTCTCTAAAAATTAAAGTGTATTTTTTAAAACACAAAGGGAAGGGGAAGGGGAGAGGAGATTAACTCACTAGAAAAATGAGCAAAGAAGTTGAACAGACACTTTCCCAAACATAATATCCAAGTAGTTAACAAGAATATGAAAAGGTGCTTAATTTTTGTATAAGGTACAAGAAAGGGGTCCAGTTTCAGTTTTCTACATATGGCTAGCCAGTTTTTCCAACACCGTTTATTAAATAGGAAATCCTTTCCCCGTTGCTTGTTTTTCTTGGATTTGTCAAAGATCGGATGGTTGTAGATGTGTGGTGTTATTTCTGAGGCCTCTGTTCTGTATTCAAGATGGATTAAAGACTTAAATGTAAGACCTAAAACCATAAAAACCCTAGAAGAAAACCTAGGCAGTGCCATTCAGGACATAGGCACAGGCAAAGACTTCATGGCTAAAACAACAAAAGCTAAAATTGACATATCGAATCTAATTAAACTGAAGAGCTTCTGCAAAGCAAAAGAAACTATCATCAGGTGAACAGACAACCTACAGAATGGGAGAAAATTTTTGCAATCTATCCATCTGACAAAGGGCTAATATCCAGAATCTACAAAAAACTTTAAAAAATTTACAAGAAATAACCCCATCAAAAAGTGGGTGAAGGATATGAACAGATATTTCTCAAAAGAAGACAATTATGTGGACAAAAAAACAAGATAAATAGCTCATCATCACTGGTAATCAGAGAAATACAAATCAAAACCACAATAAGATATCACTTCATGCCAGTTAGAATGGTGATTATTAAAAAGTCAGGAAACAATAGATGCTAGAGAGGCTGTGGAGAAATAGGAATGCTTTTACACTGCTGGTTGGAGTGTAAATTAGTTGAGCCATTGTGGAAGACAGTGTGGGGATTTTTCAAGGATCTAGAACCAGAAATACCATTTGACTCATCAGTCCCACAACTGGGTATATACCTAAAGGATTATAAATCATTCTACTATAAAGACACATGCACATGTGTGTTTACTGCAGCACTATTTACAATAGCAAAGACTTGGAACCAACCCAAATGCCCATCGATGATAGACTGGATGAAGAAAATGGGGCACATATACACCATGGAATACTATGCCACCATAAAAAAGAGTGAGTTCCTGTCCTTTACAGGGACATGGATGAAGCTGGAAACCATCATTCTCAGCAAACTAACACGGGAACAGAAAACCAAGCACCACATGTTCTCATTCATAAGTAGGAGTTGAACAATGAGAACACATGGACACAGGGAGGGGAACATCACACACCAGGGCCTGTTGGGGGCTGGGGGGCAAGGGGAGGGATAGCATTAGGACAAATACCTAATGCATGTGGGGCTTAAAACCTGGATGATGGGTTGATGAGTACAGCAAACCAGCATGGCATATGTATACCTATGTAACAAACCTGCACATTCTGCACATATATCCCAGAACTTAAAGTATAATTTAAAAAAAGAAAGAAGGAATAGGTACTTAAACTTGTTAGTGATTCTGGAACTAGAACTTATTATCACAACTATTTGCTAAACAAACACCACAGTGATTGAAATTGAAGACTTACAATACCAAATATTACCAATACACAAATTTGAACTCTCATACACTATGAGTATATAAGTGTTTGACAGTCTCCACTAAAGCAAAAGTGTGATGCCATATGACCCGGTGATTTCATTTCTAGATAGGTGTACATAGGTTTCTAAAAGTATGTATGTTCAATAAATAATATATAATAATGTTTATAGGAGCATTTTCTTAATAACACTAATCTGAAACAACCTAAATGCAACAGTAAAAGCCTAGTGGCACAGTCATATAACAGAATATTATATAGCAATGAGAATTTATTGGCATATGGATGGATAATTTCACTTACATACATTTGGCAAAAGAAGACAGACACAGAGTAGTGTATACTATATAATTCCATTTACATAAGGTTTAAATAAGGTTAAAATAAACAATTGTGATAGAAGACAGGGCGGTGTGTATCTCTGCAGAGAGAAAATCATGACTGAGTGAGGATACAGAGGTTGTCTAGAGTGCTGCCAATATTCCATTTCCTGTGATGGGAGGTAGCAGTTTCATGAGTGTATCCACTTTTTGAATATTTATCAAGCTGCACATTTACCATTTGTTCACCTTTCTATGTACAGAACCTGTCTGGCAAAGGATAACCTTTCTTTAGAGAATGGCAGGGGAGCCAGAGGGAAGTGAAGACGGCACAGGCATCAACCAGATCTGTTGTTTCCATTTTAGTAATGAGAGATGTTGTACCATTAATTTGGGTCTACTGTACCCTGGTCCTTTGAAATGTTTTCAGATTTTCTTTTCTATGTAGTTTCAGTGTGTGCTGGCAAATGCATCTTGTTTCCTTTTTGCTACTACACACTAACAAGTTGTGCCTGAATCTGATCCTCTATGCTATCAGCAGTTCCCCGTACCAGGTCCCCAACTGCATGAGTACTACATGGACAAGCTACTGTGATGGCTCTCAGGTCCCATCTGCCCTGGAGAGGTCTCTACAGTGTCCTTGAAAGATCCAATTTTACCTTCCTCACTCTCATCCCACCCAAGGCTTCTTTAGAGAGAAGCAGCCCTTTTATTCTTTCCTGCTATCTGTTTTATTCTCCTAAAAGAATTTCTTTTTCGTTAAAAAAAATATATATATTACCATCAGGAATCAGAAATGGTCACAATTCTTTTGGGAGAAATGCTCTATTGAGGTATGACTGACATTCACAAAGCTGTCTATATTAATGTGTATGATTGGATGAGTGGAGATATGTATACACCTAGGAAACCATCACCAAATTCTACATCATAAACACCCACCCACTCTGCAAGTTTCTTCCCATCCTCTTTATTATTATTTTTTGCATGTCATAAGAACACAAGATCTCCCATCTTAGCAAATTTTAAGTATACAATACAGTAATATCTATAGGCACTATGCTGTACAATAGATATCTAGGACTAACCCATCTTGTATAACTGAAACTTTACACACTTTGACTAACTCCTCCTTTCTAGACCATCGCAATGACCATTCAACTCTCCGCTTCTTTGTGTTTGACTATTTTCGGTTCCTCATAAAGTGGTAACAGGATGTATTTGCCCTTCTTAAACACTGATAAGTTATTAAAGTTGCTAAAAGAGCATGCAAATGTACATTTCTCCTGAGGAGAATTTTTATCAGAGCGGAATTGCTATTTGTCTCAAAAAATGTCATTGTCTTGATTTTTCAGAAAAGGGGATGAGGAGGTAGATAAATATTTCTTTTGTTCAAATATATGATGTAAAGTGTCCTCTACTAGCTGTTTATATGAATGTAGACTGGTTCAACAATAATACTGCTGTCAGTCCTAGAAGAGAATCTAAACTTCTGAGGAAAACATATTGGTAATTAAATATTGATACATCCTACACCTTTCATAGATATTGTGTGGATAGTTCCAGAATGTAAAAGGTGCTTTCTTCTTTCCTTTTCCCTCCCCATTTTCCTTCCCATTTTCCTTTCCTTCTTCCTTCCTACTTCCTCATTTTCCTTATTTCTTTTCCTCCTTCTCTGCTACCCAAGCAGATCACTGCCTGATGCAGACTCACATATATTTCTGATTAAAACAAAAATTTGAAGGACAAAAATGAATTTGAGCAATGGCCATGTTTACAGGCAGTTTATTTCGAGTGCAGACCAGGGGTCCTGGAATAAAAATGTGAAGAATTTGCTGTTCTAGTAGTTGGACTGAAGAAAGGGAAATTCAATTCAATTATCTTAGAAATCCATTAGCTAATGAATAGTTTTATTAGTATTCCCAGAAAAGTTTGGCTCAAATGCTTCGGTGGGCAACTGCTCAGCTTAGAAGAGACCAAAGAGGGGATGTACTAGGGGAGATGTGACCTGCAGAAAATTACATTGTAAGCTAGAAACTGTCAGTTGGTAGGAATCATTTGGTGGGGAACATCAGAGGGCTGGGCTGAAGATAATGTAGCCATAAATGCCTCTATTAGAGCACAAGCACAAGCGTTCTGAATTTGTAATGCTTTGCCTTGAAAAGTGAATGGGTGACTGAATTCATTGAGAACCTGTACAAGTTACATGCTTTGTGAATAAGGGATTGATTGATAAAGGTGGCCTGTTTATTGAAAATGCTTACTTCCCAAATTTATAGCATAAGTCTCAAGGATTTGCATCATAAACTCAGAAGGGCAAATTCACAAGTGCCATATTATTGAGTGTTCACATTACATGTTCCTTTCTCAAAGATGCTTTCCTTAACCCTTTAGGGAATGAAGGCTACTTCTAGTTGTAGTTCTACCTTATTATGCTATTTTCTGTTTACTATCTGCAGACCTCCTCCACTACAATGCAAATTTATCTTATTTTGAGAATAGGAACTCAGCTTGTCTTATGGAGTCCAGAACACACAAGTTATTAAATATTAAACTGAATGTCTAACACAGCAACTAATGGCCAAAGATATTCATGATGGTGGCCATAAAAGTACATTTTCAAATCTCCTAGCACTAAGAATAGAGGCAGACATATAGAAACAGCCCCTTAAAAATTTATGAATAAATAAATGTCTGAATGACTGAATGAGTACAGACACATAATCTGAAAATGCAATTGTGGGCTGAGAGTAAGAAATAATGGGTCAGAGCTTTGATGATTTATTATATGACAGTGATATGTTTCAGGCTTGTTTTCACATGTGTGCCTGAGATATGCAGATTGGATACCTGAGGTTCTAAACCAAAGAATAAAAATCATTCAAAGTTCCTGGTTCCCTTATAAATATTAGCAGTTCCTGGAAGCTCCTCCACTCACCTCTATCTCCTCTAACTGAATGTGTACCAAGTTGCCCTTTTCCACGCACCTTCGTAAGTTGTATATTGCTATACAATTTATCTTCTCTTGAGTTCTCTGAAGAATCAGCTAATCACTAATTTACTTTTACCTTCATCATCTCAGACACCACAAATAATTGTTGAGCCCATTTCTATGACAGATATGCAGATTGGGATGGGCAGTTAGGAGGGTCTGCATTGTGGTGGGAGAGATAATGACCCGAAAGATGCCTACACTCTCATCTCAGAACCCGTGAGTATGTTACTCACATGGCAAAGAAGACTTTGTAGGTGTGATAAGTGTTTTGCAGTGAGGAGACTATCCTGGGTTATCCATGTTGACCCAATGAAATTACAGGGGTCTCCATAGGAGAGAAGTAAGTAGCAAGATCAGAGTAACAGCAGATGATCTGACAGCAGAATCAGAGGTTGCAGGAATGCTGGGTCATAAGCCAAAGAGTGGGGGCAGCCTCAGAAGCTGGAAAAGGCATGAGAACAAACTCTACCTTGGAGCCTCCAGACAGAACTCAGTCCTGTTGACACCTTAATGTTAGTGCAGTGAATCCCATTTCAGATTTCTGATCCCCCATCAGTAAGATATTAAATTTATGTTGTTGTAAGCCACTAATTTTGTGAGAAGTTGTCACAGCAGTGGTAGAAAACTAATTCAACAAAAGAGCATGATGAGAGGCTTAACCTTAAAGAGCTTATAAGACAGTTTATCTTTGACTTTTCACATATGACCTTTTACATATAGTAAGTTGTCTAGTCTTGAACACACCTGCATGCCCTCTCTGCATTCTCTATAGCTTTTATTATGGCCTTTACATTCCCACCCAGGCTTTCACCTTTAATTCCCAGTTAATGATTTTTTAAATTGTATTATTTCATAACTTAGCTAATGTAATAGCCTCCTGACGGTTTTCTCTCTTTCTGATTCTTTCATCCTTTGTGACCCAACTTGGTTAACGTTCTTACCCTGCCACTTGATCATGGATTTGTACTATCAGTTTATAGACTAAAGAGTCAATCTATCATAATTACTATTTAGTGCATCAACAGAGCATCAGCCCTGCTTAGAAACATTCAGTTCTTCCACATTCCTGCCACACACAGTGCCTCCTCTGTAGGCTGGAGTGTTAGTAAGTCTTTTGTTATATTAATTCTGCTTTTCTAGTTGTGTCCCTATTTATTCTCCAAAACTAGTGAACTAAATGCTCAAGCACAGCTTCTACACCTTCTTCACCTGTTCTCGTGCCATTTCTTTTCCTAAAAATGTGCTTCTCACAATATTATCTATCAGAATTTTATTTTTTCCTCCAAGTGGTAGAACCATTCACTGGGAGAGGACTAGGTTTGAGGCTTTGTGGCGTGGAAGACACCAATCTCTGTAATTGTTTATTTTTATGTGGTATCTTTCAGGGTCAGTCTTGTGTTGTTTTAGTATATGCAGCATCCCTATTGTCTAGTACACACTACGCAGCACTTAACTACATACTTGCCCATGGCAGACACCCATAAAATATTGATTTGAAATGAGTTCACAAAAATATTAACAATCCATTAGCCCACTTGCAAAGGAAAGTTACATGTGATGTTGACTGTTATGATTCACAAATAGTGTAAGTATAAAAAACAACTCGTACACCTGTATCTTTCATTTTTGTGCAAAATTAAAAGATCAAATTCTAGGAAATTATTTCAAATAATTAAAGTGGATAATCTGTTTATAGCATCTTCAGGGTTTATAATCACTGACAGTTTTTATTTAAAGAGGTTATCTCAGCTGTCACACTTGTTGTAAATCCCTGGAGCTGAAGTTGTGTGGTGAATAGGGTATCTGACTCCTCTGCTTTAGGCCATACATATTTCCATGTTTTCTGAAATGTATTTCCTAAGCAGCTCTCCCACTATCACTGTGAGGGAACATCATGGCTTTTTAGTGACATCTTGTCTGTCTCTCTCAGTGTATGCCTCATGGACTATGATGAGTGAGGCAACCAGATCAAGTAAAGAAAGCTCTGATCTAAGAGCAAAAAATCCTGGCTAATTGTCCTGGCTTTGTCACTATTGATTTATAAAACTGTATCAAGTCACTTAACTTCTTTGATCTTCAGTCTTCTCACGTGTGACTGAGGAGTATTACCATCTTCAAAGGAAGCCCTAGAAGTGGGATTCAAGTGGCTATAGATGACTTAATTCCATGCTTCTTTGTATAGATTCCTCTGGGGTCCCCAGAACTGGGTCTCCCTAATGATGTATATTCTGTATCCCCAGAGTACATCCTTCTGTGAGAGAGAAGAGGGAAAAGTTTTTATGCTGGAAGTAATCTGGATAATGGCAACTTGGGGTGTCTCTTTGTTGCATCCTGGATGAGGAAGAACTTGATGGGAGGCTCTCAGAGCCTACATCTACTGCCAGCAGTGACAGTGGCCCATCCCGTTCCTCTCTGCTTGCTAGATCTAATCATATATTTTAAAAATTGTCATCAGAGACAGCACAGGGTGGGAAAAAAAAGTCTAACCATGGTATCAGACTATCTGCTGTCCTGACCGTCAAGTTTTAGCTGCAATAGTGGGTAAGCTACTTAATCTTTCTGTGCCTCAGTTGTTTCATCTGGTGAATTTAAGATGATATTAATAGTAGCTAATTTCAAAGGCATTACAAGGATTGAATAAATATAAAATGTTTAAAACAGTGCATGGCAGATAGAAAGTACACCATGTCATTTAGCTGTTATCATGAAACTATCAGTTAGGAGGAGTATCAGTAAGAGGAAGAAAAAGAGAAGGATGAAGAGGAGAAAATTTCAACAGCTTTCCTTCCCAGCAGAATGTATCTTCTGCAGGGCACTCAAAACCTACGCCACTTTGTCCCAGATATTCTCCAGCCTCCTTCCTCCATGTCCTTCAGCCAAGTAGCCTGGCTGATCTTCTAGAACCCAACATATACTTCCTGTTTTCTTTGCTGTTTTGCTCAGGCAGAATGTTCTGCCTTTCCTTCTCTACATAACAAAATTGTATCCATCTTCCAACTTTAAGCTAAATGGCATCTTTGTGAAGCCTTTCCAAGTCATTGAACCATATTTAAGTTCTCTTTCCCATGTTTGCCTTTAATCTTCTTCTCATATGGTACTACTTTCCATTCTGTTTTATACTGGAGTTAGTGGTTTCCATTTTAGGATCCCCAGCTATATGCTAATTTCCTTGAGGGCATAACCCTCCAGGACTTCTATTTGCCTTCTCTGTCTTCTGGGTTAAACTACCCATCAGTACAAGGCACGTGGTGGCCAGGGAAACTGATGCCACACATAACTTTTCCATGCACATCTTCCTTCCCTAGACAGTTTCTGCTTCCATGCTATACACCTGTGAGCCAAGAGGAATGAACAGAGAGCGATAACTATAGCCATCTCCATCACTTTGAATAAAACTAGTAAACAAAGAGAAGGAGAGAAATTTGCTGATACTACGTTGTGATTCTTTGATTGGGACAAATGTATAACCCGTCTACCTGTTATTACCCCCGAAAAGGTCCACAGTGTGCCAGCCTTAAGATTAAGCAACACTTATATTAGAAGTCGAGCATAAAGATGATAAGCCCAATTGCACAGTGATTCCAAATTTGAGCAATGGAAGAGAGATAGGTAGAGAGCTAAGGGTGATACACTGCAGGAAATGGAATGGAAATTGAAGCCTGAGAATAAATCCAAAAGTCTACAGATAAAGTCTATCCTTAAAACCTAGGCTTCTTAACATATTCTTCATGACAGACTCTAAATACAGATTTTATTTCTGTCAATTGAATGACTTTTGTATTTTACATCAAAAACTGGAAGAAAGAAATTCAGCCGAACTTTAACATTCATACTTTTCTCTGGGGAAGACATACTGTCATATTGATAGGTTTTAAGTATTTTGCATTTTTTTGCATCTGATTTCATCTTCCTTCATTATTTAATATTCAAAGTGTTTCATTCTTCAATTATAAATGACTTATGTTTAGTTTCTTGGCTACATTTCAATGGTCTTTGTAACCATGTTAATTTTTTAAATAGTTGAAATAAAATAGGATTTCTTAATATTGAATAAAGGAAGGTTTTCCCTTCACCCATACAAATCATTGTTTTATCTTTTTTAATTTGTAAAATAATCATGGTTGAGCAAGTAACCGAGAGACAGGTCCATATATTGTGTTTGAAAACAATGTACTAGGGTTCTTTAAATGAAATCAAAAGACTACAAGAATTTTCAAAGGACATTGTCTCCCAGATGAGTTACTTTTATGCTAAAACTATGTTTGTTTTAGTTAATGTCAATTATATGATTTCTGTGCTCAAAAGGAATAAATTCAGAATTGAGAGCAATGTCAAGGTTATGCCATGAAGGAAGATCTAATTTGTAAAGGGAGGGAGAGAATTGAACCCTCTTACCTCTTGCTCTTTCATTGATAGAAACTGGAGAAAAAAATAACCTGATTTTGCCCTTTCGTGTAATGGAAAAAGTGGGAATACAAGTTGGCTTTTATTTTAGCAACTCTGTGCTTTTCAGAGAGAAGTCTTCATGAATAGGGCAGTAGGGACTTCTGAATCTAGGGAACCAAAACCTTTTTCTTAGTCATTTAATTTTTTGTGGCGGGTAAGGGTAGAGTTGCTGATTCTACTGAATATAATTCTGTTTGAGACAGAGTTCTAGTTGTTTAAGTTTTTATTCTAAAAACCTGGTAGTCAAGGTATAAGGATTATCTTCCCCAAACTCTCAAGGCAATGTTTTTCAATATGTGATCCCTGAGAATTCTGGGCAAATAGGGCCATATTCTTTAAGCCCATTTTTCTTTGATTTGCAAAAGCTTTGTAGAAGACTGTCAGAAGTAAGGTACCTGCAAAGAGCAAAGGAAATGTGTGTTTACAATGTGCTTGGTTACTCTGCTTGTTGAGAGTCTTAGTTTCCATGTTTCAGGATTGGTTTGGTGGAAATAATTTAAATTTGTACCTGCAGATTCCATTGCATCTACACTATAGGATAGTTGGTGTTATTCCCATGAAGATGCAAGATGGTATAGAAAGTTCATTAAAGAGGAGTAGGCTTTTTACTTTTTTTTTTTAAGCAATTCTATATGATACAATGTGAGTACACACACACACACAGAGCATTCAAAAAAGAAAGCAACTGTTCTCAAAGAAACTGCCATCTAAATAGGTAATTGATCACATGAGGAAGGACAAAAATGTATACTTCAACACATGAACAAACTAATTTCCTATTTAAATAAGAAAAATAATAGCAACAAACCCCTATATACCATCTACTTTGTAGTAGGAACCGGTCGAAGCACTTTACATGCATGTATGTATGTATTCAATCCCTATAACAACCTTATGTAGTAAGTACTACTGGAATGTGAGTCAGGCTGAGTAGAAGCAGCATGTACTCTATCTTTCTCCCAACCATAGTGCCAAGACCAAGTGAGCTCTTTGAAATTTAAGATCACAACTCTTCTTTGCAAGAGACTGCTTTATTCCAGCAAAGGTGATGACCAACAGTGGCTTGCAGTTTACAAAGCAAGAATGTCAGTTGGTAAACTGTCTATACAGATTTTAATTCAGACACTGTCATATATTTAATCAATATCATTTTAATCCCCTATACCATGTCTGCATGGATTAAGCATGCATATGATGAAGGAATGAATGAAAACTTAGTTCTGTTGGAAGAAAAGAGATAAAGAAGAGAGGACTGTCCAGGAGTCAACTCAACACAGTAAGCATTTAGTAGAGATAAGGAAGTGAGGATTGTCCAGGAGTCAATTCAATAAGCATTTAGGGCAGACTGAGCTGCATGTGGAGTGTCAAAGCATAGAAAGATGAGTCAGGCAGCACTTACTGAACAATGTCTTGGAGGTAGAAGTAGGAAATGAGCCCTGACATGCAGAACTCTGGACAACACATCTGTCAGGATATGAGGAAAGGATAACACAGAACAGGGAAAGGCCTGAGAAATTTCAGAAAAACTAACTGCATATGGTGGCATGCACCTACCTTTGGGTGTCATCTTTGAAGAAGTTTTAAAAGATTTAATGATGGTAATGAGTTAAACCCAAGTAGACCTGGGTTCTGAGATTTCAGTTAGAACTGATATCTTGCTATAGCTTTCGTGTCTGTCTCCTTCTATAACCTTTGCATTTCTAAAGAACTATGAAGTGAAGGCAAAGTTCTACTCTTTTCTAATTCTATGAAAACTGTACTTCTTTTGTGGTTATGGGAGTGGGGGTGATGGTACATAACCATGTCTATCTATGTACCACTGATGTTTTAATATGCGGCTCTCTCCAGGAAAAATCTTCAGTTTTGTATGCTCATTTTCAAGACTCTACTGATGTTTGCTCCATAGGACCACAGGACACTGGAGTCTCTTACAATGTTAATCGAAAGTAATCTCTGTTTCTCTCTGTGTCATTGTCCTTCTCTATCTCTTTATTGCTCTTTCTCTTCCATACAGTCACACACATGCCTGTACTGACACAAGTTATATAATCCTGTCCCAGGTACAAATACTATTTCTAACTGCTTCATAAATTTATATTATTTCAACTAAGCTATTTCTGGGCATCCAAAGCACTTTATAATATATTAAATATCACAAAAATATACTGATATCATATAATCTGAGGAGAAAAATACATATGTAAGTTTTAAATGCTTAATGAATAAAGCATTTTATATTAATGTATGTTTCTGCTTTTAATGAACTTTCTTGTAGGCTACCTACTTTGATCTTCAACCAAAAGTTGATGGGAAGTTAAGGTTGATGGGAAAGTTATTAATATCTCCATTTTAAGGATGAGGGGCTGATCCGGGGAGTTAATAACCAGTCCATTATTATATAGTTTGTATGTGATATGGTTAGGAACAGAAGCCTCATAACATCTTCTGAAATCTGATCCACTGTTTCACAATTTCCCCATTTATCCTTTGAATAGGACCAGGGAGAGACAAATGCTCAAATTGTAATAAAGAGATTCTGGGTCACAGGACTTGGAACCACACCATTCTCTTGGGAGAGGAAAGCAGAGTGGAGAGTCTGAAAGTGAATGGGGCCTGAGGCCAAACGAGAGAATGGCTGAGTGGGAACAGGGCCATCACAGATTGAACAATGCTGAGTGGACATGGGAAAGGTACCAGCTGGAAATGCAAAAAGCAAAATGGATAGCTGGTGATGCCAAATGGCTAC
This sequence comes from Cheracebus regulus, assembly GCA_963574635.1. Taxonomy (NCBI): domain Eukaryota; kingdom Metazoa; phylum Chordata; class Mammalia; order Primates; family Pitheciidae; genus Cheracebus; species Cheracebus regulus. Next base: position 17,212 of record CAUYQU010033514.1, read on the forward strand.
GTGATTGAAGCAGGCTGAATCAGTAATTGAAACACAGAACTTTCTTCCAGGAAAATATTTCACTTCTCTGTTCTACCAATAATAAGATCCAAGAGGGGCCACATATTAATCAGATGACTAAGTACATATATAGCTATCTAAAGCTTAGGAAAATCAGATTTAAGAAAGCAGACAATGCTCCCTAAAATGGTTCAACACAAAGCCTATCGAAATGGCAGCAGAAATGAAGAAGTAAATCCTACATTTTATATAGGATGCAAAGGATCCAGAATAGATAAAACAGTCTTTTAAAAGAAGAATAAAGTTAGAGGACTCGTACTTCTCAATTTCAAAACTTACTATAAACTACAGTATTTAAAACAGTACCATACTGGCACAAGGATAGACATAAAGATTGACAGAAAAAAATAAAAGTTCAGAAATAAATCCTTATATTTGATGTCAATTGATTTTTTGCAAAAGTACCAAAGGAGTTCATTGAGGGAATAAATAATCTCTTCTGCAAATACTGCTGGGATAATTAGGTATTCACAAATGAAAAACTTAAAGTAGATCCTTACCTCACACCATGTGCAAAAAAATACCCCAAAGGGAATCATAGACCTAAATATGGTAGGTAAAATTACAAAATTTTTTAGAATAAAATCTTTATTACTTTGAGTTAAGCAAAATGTTCATGATATGACATCACAAACATAAGCCGTAAAAAGAAATAAAATGATAAACTGAACTTCATCTCATACTTTTAGATTCTATTTGACAGTTCAGTAGGATTCAACAAAGGAGAAATGTATGTTTAATGGACTGAAACCCCTTTGTGTCAATAAGCTTGCTGCTTGTCCTCTGCTCCACTCTGGGAAAAACAAACAAAACAAAACAAAACAGAGTAATTGTAATAGTTTCCTGTGGCTACTGTAACAAATTACTGCAAAACAGTAGATTGAAATGTCACAAATTTATACCTACAATTCTAGAGATCAGAAGTTCAAAATCCATTTCACTAGGCTAATGCCAAGGTATAGGCAGCACTGTTTCCTTCAAGAGGCACCAGAGGAGAATTTATTTTCTTTCATTAATTCATTCATTTATTTTATTTTATTATACTTCAAGTTCTGGGGTACATGTGCAGAATGTGCAGGTTTGTTACATAAGTAGACATATGCCATGGTAGTTTGCTGCATCCATCCCCCCATTATCTACATTAGGTATTTCTCCTAATGTTAGCCCTCCCCAATCCCCACACCCCCTGCTATCCCTCTCCTAGACCCCCGACCCCCAGACAAGCCCTTATGTGTTATATTCCCCATCTTGTGTCCATGTGTTCTCACTGTTCAATACCCACTTATCAGAACATGTGGTGTTTGATTTTTCTGTTCTTGTGTCGGTTTGCTGAGAATGATGGTTTCCAGCTTCACCCATGTCCCTGCGAAGAACATGAACTCATCTTTTTTCTGGCTGCATAGTATTCCATGGTGTATATATGCCACATTTTCTTTATCCAGTGTATCATTGATGGGTATTTGGGTTGGTTCCAAATCTTTGCTATTGTAAACAATGCCACAGTAAACATACACGTGCATGTGTCTTTATAATTGAATGTTTTATAGTCCTTTGGGTATATACCCAGTAATGGGATTGCTGGGTCAAATGGTATTTCTATTTCTAGATCCTTGAGGAATTGCCACACTGTCTTCCACAATGGTTGAACTAATTTACACTCCCACTAATGGTGTAAAAGTGTTCCTATTTCTCCACATCCTCTCCAGCATCTGTTGTCTCCACATTTGTTAATGCTCGCTATTCTAACTGGCATGAAATGGTATCTCAATGTGGTTTTGATTTACATTTCTCTAATGACCAGTGATGAGCTTTTTTTTCATATGTTTGTTGGCTGTGTAAATGTCTTCTTTTGAGAAGTGCCTGTTCATACCCTTTGCGCACTTTTTGATGGGGTTTTTTTTTTTCTTGTAAATTTAAGTTCTTTGTAGATTCTAGTTATTAGCCCTTTGTCAGATGGGTAGATTCCCCAAATTTTTTCCCATTCTGTTGGTGGTGAATTCACTCTAATGATAGTTTCTTTTGCTTTGCAGAAGCTCTAGAGTTTAATTAGATCCCATTTGTCTATTTTGGCTTCTGTTGTCATTGCTTTTGGTGTTTTAGTCATGAAGTCCTTGCCCATGCCTATGTCCTGAATGGTTTTGCCTAGGTTTTCTTCTAGGGTTTTTACAGTGTTAGGTCTCATGTTTAAATCTTCAATCCATTGGAGTTAATTTTTGAGTAAGATGTAAGGAAGGGATCCAATTTCAGCTTTCTGCGTATGGCTAGCCAGTTCCCCCAACACCATCTATTAAATAGGGAATAGTATTACCATTGCTTGTTTTTGTCAGGTTTGCCAAAGATCAGATGGTTGTAGGTGTATGGTGTTAATTCTGAGGCCTCTATTCTGTTCCATTGGTCTATATCTCTGTTTTGATACCAGTAACATGCTGCTTTGATTACTGTAGCCTTGTAGTATAGTTTGAAGTCAGGTAGCGTGATGCCTCTAGCTTTGTTCTTTTGCTTAGGATTGTCTTGGCTATACGGGCTCTCTTTGGTTCCATATGAAGTTTAAGATAGTTTTTTCCAGTTCTGTGAAGAAGGTCAATGGTAGCTTGATGGGGACACTGTTGAACCTATAAATTACTTTGGGCAGTATGGCCATTTTCATGATATTGATTCTTCCTAACCATGAGCATGGAATGTTTTTCCATCTGTTTGTTTCCTTTCTTATTTCCTTTAGCAGTGGTTTGTAGTTCTTCTTGAAGAAGTCCTTCACATCCCTTCTTAGTTGTATTCCTAGGTATTTTATTCTCTTTGTTGCAAATGGGAATGGGAATTCACTTATGATTTGGCTCTTTATGTGTTATTGGTGTATTGGAATGCTTGTGAGTTTTGCACATTGATTTTGTATCCTGAGACTTTGCTGAAGTTGCTTATCATCTTAAGGAGATTTTGGGCTGAGACAATGGGGTCTTCTAAATATACAATCATGTCATCTGCGAATAGAGACAACTTGACTTCCTCTTTTCCTAATTGAATGCCCTTTATTTATTTTTCTTGCCTGATTGCCCTGGCCAGAACTTCCAATACGATCTTGAATAGGAGTGGTGAGAGAGGGCACCCTTGTGTAGTGCCAGTTTTCAAAGGGAATGCTTCCAGTTTTTGCCCATTCATGTTGGCTGTGGGTTTGTTGTAAATAGCTTTTATCATTTTGAGATATGTTCCATCAATACCTAGTTTATTGAGAGTTTTTAACATAAAGGGCTGTTGAATTTTGTCGAGGGCCTTCTCTGTGTCTATTGAGATAATCATGTGGTTTTTGTCTTTGGTTCTGTTTATGTGATAGATTACGTTTATTGCATATATTGAACCAGTTTTGCATCTCAGGGATGAAGCATACTTGACTGTGTTGGATAAGCTTTTTGATGCGCTGTTGGATTTGATTTGCCAGTATATTATTGAAGATTATCACATAAATGTTCATCATGGATATTGGCCTGAAATTCTCTTTTTCAGTTGTCTTTGACAAGTTTTGGTATCAGGATAATGTTGGTCTCATAAAATGAGTGAGGGAGGATTCCCTCTTTTTGTATTGTTTGGAATAGTTTCAGAAGGAATGGTCCCAGCTCCACTTTGTACATCTGGTCAAATTTGGCTGTGAATCCATCTGGACCTGGGCTTTTTTTGGTTGGTAGGCTATTAATTGTTTCATCAACTTCAGACCTTGTTATTGGTCTCTTCAGGGATTCAACTTCTTCCTGGTTTAGTCTTGGGAGGGTGTTAGTGTCCAGAAATTTATCCATTTCTTCTTGATTTACTGGTATGTGTATAGAAGTGTTTGTAGTAATCTCTGATGGTAGTTTGTATTTCTGTGAAATTGGTGGTGATATCCCCCGTTATCATTTTTTATTACATCTATTTGATTCATCTCTCTCTTCTTTTTTATTAGTCTGTCTAGCAGTCTATCTATTTTGTTCATCTTTTCAAAAAACCAGCTCCTGGATTTATTTTTTTGAAGGGTTTTTGTGTCTCTATCTCCTTCAGTTCTGCTCTGATCTTAGTTATTTCTTGTTTTCTGCTAGCTTTTGAGTTTGTTTGATCTTGCTTTTCTCATTTATTTAATCATGACGTTAGGGTGCAAGGAACTGTTCCTATTCAGCCATCTTGGTGGAAGTCCTCAGTCCCGAGAATCTATTTTCTTTCTTGTTTCAGCTTCTGGAGACCACCTACATGCTTGCTTAGGGCCTTTTCCTCCTTCAAAGGAGGAAGGATCATAGTACCTTGCAATTCTCTGACTCTGATGTCTGCTGGCATCATCACATTGTTTTCTCTGCTTCTGCCTCCCTTTCTGACCCTTCTGCCCTTCTCTACTAAGGAAACCACATGAGTAATCCAGGTTAATCATGCCATCTCAAGATACCTATTTTAATCACATCTGCACAGTTTCTTTTGAGATGTAAGGTAATGTATTCCACAGGTTCCAGGGATTAGAACGTGGACATGTATCTATATACATTTTTTGAGGGGGGAGCCATTATTCACCCTATTTCAGTCATTAACAGTATCACCAAAAATATTGATTCTGGAATTACCCAGTGTATCAATTCTTTTAGCTGATAACAACAAATTAAATGTAATAGTAACATTTACATATATATATATATATAAAACTTAATAAGTTGTCTCCTTTTAAAGAAATGTGTGTGTATGACTGTGTTGCTGTGTGAAGGAGACTGTCAGATTTGAGAGCTGATTCTGCACTTCTAGTTTCATACTAAGAAACTAAAAATATCACTAAATGCAAATTACAGATATAGGGATCATGGTGTGAACAGACTATCACATTTCTAGTCCTTTTGAGGAAGGGCTATACTTTTGGGTAATTGTAGGACACCAGCTGGCAGAATATTTAGAATGACGTTATTTCTTTATTTTTTAATTTTCTTAAACATCTGGTCGCTTCTAGTAGATTTTTATGTTAGAGAATTTTAATTTTCTCTTGAGTTCTTGAAATAATTACTCCTGCCATACGTTCACAGCTTCAACTTGATTTCCTTGCTAAAACTTAAGATTATTTTAAATCCTAGTGTTAGAGTTTGTGACTCTCTGATATAGTAATATAAGGATGTATTGATTACATTTATCCTAGGTTAACAATTTAATAGTGTCCTACTAAACAGAATAGGATCTACTTAGGAAAAGTGATGTCAGTGGTTTGAGAAGTTTGATATTTTTAACATCTGTCTCCTGCCATTTCATCCTTTACCTAGGGGTAATTATTATTCTCCAAGGAGAAATAAATTCATCTATTGACTTTTATTTATATCCTGCTTTATTAAAGCTTTATGAAATTTGGTTTTTGTTTTCATTTGAAAATGTGTGTCTGGCGCAACTTAATCTGTCATAAAAATCTCAATGGCACTTTCAAACCTTCTCCTTGAAACCTTCCGGTTCAGAACTGAAAAAAGCTTCCAGTACTCTTTAAAGCCACATATCGGACTCAGGTGTCTACAAACCACCTCAAATGGTGGATTGGAGTTGGCACATCAGTGATAGCTAATATGTTGAGTGCTCTCCTGGACACCAGCCTGGCACAAAATGGAGTATCTTTACTACCCTTGAAATCTGTGTATGTCCAGCAGGGTTCTAGCATATCGGTGCCAAGGGATAGTGAGTGCAGTGCTCCCAGTGGGTTAAGCCTGCTCATCTGGCGCTGGGAAGTTGATACTCACTCTGTGGTTGGGGGATCCCACATGGCTAGAGTCTAAACTTGAGCTCAAGGTGAAATACTTTGCAGTTGTTATCTTGGTTAATCTCGGAACTTTCTTATAAATAAACATCATAGTTATTCATGTATTACAAGCAAGGACTCTGAGATAAATCTGAAAATAGTTTCTCTCTTTTCTGGAATGGAGAATTCAAGAAGTTATTTTTGCAGTTTTTGGTCTCTATTTTTTGGTATTATTTAAAAACACGGGTTTTGGGGTCTGTCTGAATTTCAGTCCTAGAGTTGAGCACTTAATAGCCCAGTAGCTTGAGCAAGTTACTTAACTGCTCTGTGCCTCAGTTTCTCCATTTGTAAAATAAAGATAGAAACAGTGCTTTTCTCAAAGAACTGTCAAAAGATTACCTGAGATAGGACATGTAGATTATTTGAAACAGTGGCTGAAACATTATAAATATTAACATCTCAGTTATTTTTATGTTTTCTACCTCACTCTTTGTATTATACTATTTTGCTTGTGTGTGTGTTTGTTTTTTGCAGATAGTAAGTTCCCTGAAGAAAGGATTCTGCCTTATTTATCCTGAATGTCTTGGAGTACCTAGCACAGAGCAGTCCCTCAATATTTACTTAGTTTATGATTTACTTTTTTATTCATGTTATGAAATAGTTTGTCCACATTAAATTTATTATCATCAGAAAAGGTCCAAACTTGTCTTCATACAGCAGGGCAACAAAATTAAATAATGTGGTACCTGCTAGACTAAGTAGGAACACTGTACTGTGTATTGATGGATGTTCTGAACAGATTTCATGGGAAGAAACGATTATTTATCTGCTGACATGCTTTTATTGGCTCCTGCCATTGCTGGTGACACTTCTGTTGAATAATAAACTCTCACTAATTATACCCAAAGAACATTTTTTTCTTAGCTTCTATTTCATTAGTTTATGGGGAACTTTTTTTCTTTCAAAATCTGTCCTAAGCAAAAGAAAATAAGATTTCGGGAAGACTGCAAAGTAATTAAAGCCTGTTGAAATCGCTTGATGCTAGAGGTAGAATACTTGGAAAATATTCAGAGATACAGATTGCCACATCTGAGTGGTATACATCCAAGGAAGCTATGCAAATTTACTAATTAGTTTATCAAGTCACTGGCAGTTGTTTTCTAAGGTCAATGGAAAATTAGAAAAGTGTTTTGTGCATTTGAAAGGAATCAGATCTAGTCCTACTATATACCCCCACCCTAAAAAAAATGTCGATCCAAGCAATTGGTTCAGTATATGAGGGCTTTTGGAACATTCTGTTTGCTCTGTACACTGGAATGAGAACAAAATAAGGTAATTCATTTGATGCTGCTTTGATAAAATGTTATTGCAGACTTCATTGTTAGTGCATTGTAGAGTACTATTATTATAACTAGAAGAAATCACCCCATAAACCCTAACAATGATAAAACTGATATTAGGGACATGTTATTTAATTCATCAGAATTAACTGAACAATTTATAATAATTTCTTATCACCTGTGAGTCTATAGTGTGCCCATAATAACAGCACTAGTTATCATTTGTTGAATACTTACAAATGCTCAATGAATTGAAATACTGGATCTTTTACATTTCATACCTCGTTTATTACTCACACGATTTTTGAGAATTATAATTTCCACTTTACAGGTGAAGAACTACAAGTTAAGAGAAAGTAAGAGGTTTGCTCAAGATCACACAGCACAGAAGAGGCCCATGTCCCTTAGATCTTCAAACCCATGTCTAATTGCTGCAGGACCCTGCTCTTAACTTTAAACCACACTATCTCTTGCTCTTCACTTTAAGTCCCACAGAGACCACTACTTCCCTGGACTGCCTATGCTGATCCTTGGCCCTCTATATTCCCTGTGCTTTCTTCTTACTTTTGGTACTACACATTATAATTGCTTATAAAAATCAAAGTGATCTGAAATACTAGACTTTTTGAAATGCCTAATAAGACATCATAGTGTATGTTCTTCAAAACTCAGTAATACTGGTGTTGGGACACTCAAAGTTAAAATGGAGACCAAAAGTGCTTTATGATCACAGGAACTAATCCTAATTGGTGGGCAGAAAAGCAATATGTGATACATTAACTGTGACATTTATATGCCACCTCCCTATTCTCTGAAAAGACACATTTCATTCCGTATTAGTCCATTCTCACTTTGCTATAAAGAAATATCTGAGACTGGGTAATTTATGTATTTTTAAAAAGATTTAATTGGCTCATGTTCTATAGGCTGTAGAGGGAGCATAGCAGGTTCTGCTTCTGGGGAGGCCTCAGGAAATTTACAATTGTAGTGGAAGGTGAAGGAGGAGGAGGCCAGAGCTGGAGCAAGAGAAGAGAGGGAAGGTGCTACACACTTTTAAACTAAATCTTGCAAGCACTCACTCACTATAGCAAGGATAGTTCCATGGGGGAATTCAACCCCCATGATCCAGTCATTTCCCACCAGGCCCCACCTCCAACATTGGGGATTACATTTCAACATGAGATTTGGGTGGGGACACAGATCCAAACCATATCACCATCTTTCTTCTCAAAAGAAATTAACTATGGCCATATTTGTTATTTTTCATAAAACATGGATATCTCATTTTAGTACTTAAGAGAACTTTAAAGATCATAGATGACCTCGTTAAGTTTAAAGACGAGGTTCAAAAGATTTGTACTGAGTACAAGTCATAAAGATGTCACATAGTATTCGTGTGCACCTCCATCAAGCAAGCACAGTTACATTATGACCTTCATTCATTCACATATTCCTGCCTTCACTAGTTCCATAAATATTTACGAAGTCCTGGCTAAGTGTCATGCACTGTGCAAAGTCCTGGAGAGTCACTGCATCACTCCTTAAATGCTTAGCCCCTGGGGAGTGGATACTGACATGAAATTAGACAATATCAAATCTGGGTAATAAGTGATAAGCAGAGAAGTATAGGATACCTGGAAAGTAAACTGAAGGGACGTGTCATCCCCCTAGATGAGGTGATGTCAAAGCCAGACCTAAATAATAAGTGGAAGTAGCCAGGAAGTGACAACAGCAAATACATGTTTCTCAATACCCAGTGATGGAAACTGGGTCAGGGAAGAGACAGGAATAATTCCAGGCTTCTGACCCTGAGAGATATGTAGAAACGATTTCATGTCCATTGAGAATATAGACATCAGTAAAGATAAATCTTCTGAAAGTGATACTAGGAGTTACATCATTCATTTTAAGATAACAGAAATCCAGGTGAAGAAAGGTTAGGGGATTTAGGCCCATGTTTCCAGCAGATGGGTAGCTTGGATGAGATGCAGATGTTTTACATTTGCAATTTTTTTTCTCAAAAGACAACACGCAAATGCCCAATAGATATAAGAAAAAAAAAAAGCTCAGCATCACAAATCATCAGAGAAATGCAAATTCACAGCCAAGGTATGGCATCCTAGGGTTGGTGGGTGAAGTTAGTCTCATCGAGTCTAATTTCTCAGGACTCACAGCACTCGAATGTGAGAGTGAGACTGTCACTGTGGGATGCCTAAGTGATCTTCACTGGGACCTAGTCTCCCATCCTTGGCACATTTTGCCATAGTGAATGCACTGGTTATGTGCACATTTGTTTCGTCCTTGGATGCATTCTTTTCTCACCGGGGGCTGATTCCGGCCATCTGCATCATCTAACTCCTTTCTCTCTAGCTTCCAAATTATTTTGGTGAAAAAAAAGTATTGCCAGGAGATCAGAAGGTGGGAGGAGAAAAGGTTTTGAGTATTTCCCCTGGACTTTTATCCAGCTTTAGCACATGTCTCTTTATGAGCAGTATCTGCTGGCAAACCCTCCCCCATGGCTCTGGTTCCCACTGGGCTACAGGAACACTATTTCTTCCCTCTACCCCATCAGGCTCAGGATTGGTAATGGGTTTCTGGAGTTGTTCATCACTGGTGACTCAACATCTGCTGTTTGTCCTTTACCCCTGCTTAGACTTCTGTAACTGTTCCTTCATTAAAGTCTCTATTTTCTGCCAGAACCCTGACTGATACAGTGACTCAACAGTGTTAATTCTGCTTTCTATTTTATTTTGAAGATGAAGGAACATGTGGTTCTGGCACAAAATGCCAAATGGCTTCTGAAGTTTTAGAGCAACACAATTCAGTCTGACCAAAACTTTGATCTTCTAGAAGAGAAACAGACTAAACCATTATTTGCAGGTGCTATAATAGACGTAGTTAACCTTTACAACATCGTGATGCACAATGCACCCATTTTATAGCTTATTTTAGTATCTTTAAAAATTAAAAAACGTGCTTGGTATCATGCATTTAAAAATGATAGGGATTGGGTTTTAAACCAGATCTACCTGACTCCAATGTCTATGGTTTTTTTTAACATGAGCTACTCCCACACAATTTGCAAACTTACTCTTCTGATTTGAAATCTTACTTTTTGGTTCCAGTTTACATAATTATCTACAACTGGATGTTTCATTTCACCTCAAGAGCAGCAGAATCTACCTCCTATTCTGCCTTTTTCACTCTTTTCCTCTGCCCCAATGCCCCAACTCAACAAGGTTTACAGAGTTTTGTTTGCTTGTTCCACAATGTCAGAAACTCAGAGATTTCTATTTGTTGTTACCTCAGCTTATTGTCAAGACCCCAAAATGCATCCCAACAAACTGAGTAGGGTCTTCAACTGTGGCTCCTGCCCCAAATGAAGCAAACAGCCCTTTTCCTATTTCTTTGTACATTTTCCCTCTATGTAGTTAGTTATAATCTAAAAATGTCAAAATTTTAAGAAGACCCTTATCCACCTCGTTTCTATTCCTTCCCACTTTACATATTTCTAACCGTTAATAATTCTTCCACCTTTTCTAGCCAGCCTCCTTTCCCCTTATTAAACTCCTCATATGCAACTAATCAGAAAATGTAAGGAGAGAAAATATTTGCAAATGACACATCTGATAAGGGATTCATATCTAAAGTATATTGTATAAGGATTTCAATTCAATAGAAAATAACTGACTTTTTAAAATGAGCAAAGGACTTGAATGCACATCAAAGGAAGACATACCAATGGCCAACAGGCATATGAAAAAATGCACAACATCACAAATCACCGGAGAAACGCAAATTAAAACCACAATGAGCTATCACATCACACCAGTTAAAATGGCTGTTATCGAAAAGACAAAAGATAAGGTTGGTGAAGATTTGCAGAAAAAGGAACGTTGTACGTTGTTAGTGAGAATGTAAATTAGTACAGTCACACTAATAAAACTGTAGGGGGTCTCTCAAAAAATTAAAAATGGAAGTACTATATAATTCAGAAATATTGCTACCTTTTGTATATCCAAAGACAATGAAATCTATAAGCTGGCAAAATACATGCACTCCCATGTTTACTGCAGTATTATTCACAATAGCCAAGAGAAAGAATCAACAGATGAATGGATAAAGGAAATATTATGTACTTTATATACATGATGGAATACCATTCACCCTTTAAAAATAAAAAAATGCCATGGATTACAACAACATAAATTAATCTAGAGGACATTATGATAAGTGAAATAAGCCTGGCACAGTCTGAGAAATACCACATGGTCTGACTTATGTATGGAATTAAAAAAATGAATTTATAGAAGCAGAGAGTAGAATAGTAGTTATCAGAGGCTGGGGATAGAGAAATTAGGCATATGTTATAAAAAGCACAACATTTCAGTTAGAGAGTAGAAATAAGCGTAAAAGATCTACCTTATGGTGACTATAGATAATATACTATATACTTAAAATTGCTAAAAGAGTAGATTTTCAGTTTTCTCACCACAGCAAAATAACTGATTTAGTCATTCCAAAAACGTATACATATATCAAAATATCATGTTGTACACCATAAATATATACAAGCTTTAGTTGTCAATTTTTTTAATGAGAAAAAAATTCTATATAATACAAAGAATATGTTTATAAAATGTAGAGGTATGCCATACAAAGAGATTGGGAGACTCAATAGTGTTAAGATGTCAGTTCTCCTCAATTTGGTCTTTAGGTTCAATGGCATTCCAATCAAAATTGAAACACTGTTGTTAAAATTCATATGAAATACAAACGACCTAGAATAGCCAAAACAATTTTGAAAAAGAACAACAGAATTGGAACACTTATTATACTTTATTTAAAGACTTATTTAAAAAGATGCAAAAATCCAGGAACTATGGTATTCGCATAAATATAACTATATCGTGATCTATGGAAGAGAGTAGACATTCCTAAAATAGATACAAAAATTCTATTTGGAAGAGTACCATGGTGTTTCAATATTGAAAGGGTAATCTTTTCAATAAGTGGTCTTGGGATAACTGGCTATTCACATAGACAAAAGTAAACTTTGATCTCTACCTCACAGCTATGGTATATAGGAAAATTAACTCAGGATAGCTCATAGACCATAAATATAAATACTAAAAGCATCAAACACTTAGGAAACAATTATAGTAAGTATTTTGACAACCTTGGCATAGGAAAGATATCCAGTGGCCCAACAGACATTACAATTAAGAGAAACAAACGATATACTGGACTTTCTCAAATTCAAATTATTTGGTATTCAAAAATATTGTTACAATACTGAAAATGCAAACAACTAACCTGCAGAAAGATATACTTGTATATGACAAAACAACTCATATCCAGAATATATAGACAACTTCTCCAAAGTAGTAATAAAAAGACAAATTATCCAGTAAAACAATAGTTGAAAGACTTGAACAGACTTTTCTGAAAAGATAAAGGTAGTCAATAAAAACATAATAATAGGCTTTATATCATTAATCCTAAGGTAAATACAAATTTAAAACATATGAAATATGTTTCTATGTGCAAGATTGACTTTTTTTTAAATGACAATGTCGTTTGGCAAAGATGTGAAGTAATCGGAACTCTCATATTTTGCTGATTGGAATGTAAATGGTACAGCCATTCTGAAAAATCATTTGGGATAGGAGGTGGCTAGGAGGCAGGACTAACTTGCAGTTCCCACTAGGATGAACAGAGCAGCATGTGGAGAACTATATCGTGAACTTTTGCTCCAACAACTACCATAGGAACATACCAGGAAAGCCAAGAGAATCCACAGACCCTTTGAAGGAAGTGGATTGCTGCTGCAGCCTCCATGGGACAGCTGAGGAACGGTGAGTCAGCGTGCTTTCTCAGCTGGGAGTCTTGTAGCCTGAGACAAGTACTTAGACAAACTCAAAAGCTGCCTGGAAATAAACTTGGTGCTGTTGTAGAGGGCATGCTGGGAGCTGCAGGGGAGCTGGGTGAGACCTGTGGCTCCTGGCTTTCCCCCACTTCCCCGATGACCTGTGTGATGTGCAGCAAAGCTGGCCATAATCCCTCTGGAAGCATAAGTCCATTGGCCCAGGAACCATACTCCTATCCCCCCAGCAGCTGCAGCTGCAGCAAGCCTCACTCAAGGAGAGTTTGAGTTCAGACAGACCTAACCCTGCCCCCACCTGAGTATTTCTCTACCAGTCCTGGTGGCCAAAGACAAAGGACGTAATCTCTTGAGTGCTCTATGGCTCTGCCCACTGCCTGATTATCCCTATACTACTGCAGTTGATGTGCTCTTAAAAGTGCCACCTGCTGGCTGGAAGCCAAACAACACAAAACCAGCACACTTAAGTACAAGCAAAGAACCTCACGGAGTCCACTTCTCTACTGTGCTACCTCCACCGGAGCAGGTGCTGGTATCCACGACTGAGAGACCTGAAGAGAGATCACATGACAGGACTCTGCAGACACTCCCCAGTATCAGCCATGAGCCTGGTAGCTCTGCTGAGTGGCTAAATCCAGGAGAGGAATAATACTTCCTCTCTGAGGAATATCAGCTCTCAGGTAGCCCTATCCCTAGGGAAAATGGGAGAACACATCAAGACAGCACCCCATGGGAAAAAAGAATCTGAACAGCATCGCTTGAGCCCCATATCTTCCCTCTGATATAGTCTGCCCAAATGAGAAGGGACCAGAAAAACAATTCTGGTAATATGACAAGGCGCTTTAACGCCCCCAGAAGGTCACACTAGCTCACCAGCAACAGATCCAAACTAAGACCAAATCTCAGAATTGCCAGAAAAAAAATTCAAAAAGTCAACTATTAAGCCAATGAAGGAAGCACCAGAGAAATGTGAAGTCCAACTTAAAGAAATCAAAACTATGATACAAGATATGAAGGGGAAGATCTTCAGTGAAATAGCATAAATAAAAATCAATCAACTTCTGGAAAGGAAGGACACACTTAGAGAATTGCAAAATGTGAAACCACCTTTATAAAATTATAACAGAGGAAATTATGACAGTGAAAGAAATGAAACCTAATCAACTTCATCTTGCTTTTAACCTTTAAATTGTCCTTATTCATTCCTGGGCATAGGCTGAACTGACTTTGGAAAGGAATTCAGTTCATGGTTTGACTCGGAAACACAGTTGATAACAGCCCTTTCTTGAAAAGACCCACTTCTTCCCTGGGGACCACTCTGCCTTTGCAAAACAAACAAATTAGCTACAAGGTTAATAACAATTTAGGGGTCTTCCAGCCTCTGGCTCCAACAGTCTGAATAGAGATAACATCACTACTGTAAAACCTAAGATCGGTGGTTGAACTATTTTTCAGACCCTTCACTCAGTGGTTTAGCTGAAAAAACCCAGACTGGTAAACTGGCTAAGACAGTTCTGCCATCCCACCCAGGAACGAAAGACATCAGGAAAACCTCACTTGGACCCCTATGATTCCATCTACAACCTGACCAATCAGCACTCCCCATTTCTCAAGCCACTATCCACCAAATTATCTTTAAAAACACTGATCTCCAGTGCTTGGGGAGACTGATTTGAGTAATAATAAAACTCTGGTCTCCCACACAGTGTGAGTTTCCCTTTCTCCAAGATAGTTTCCCTGTCTTGATAAATGGGTTATGTTTTGGCAGTGGGCAAGGTGAACCCATTGGGTAGTTACAAATGCACTGAAAAGTCTCAGCAATAGGTAGGATCAAACAAGTAGAAGAAAAAGCTTCAGTGCTCAAAGACAAGGCTTTCAAATTAACCCAATCTGACAAAGACAAAAAAAATTTTTTTTTAAATAAACAAAGCCTCCAAGAAGTCTGGGATTATGTTAAATGACCAAACGTAAGAGTAATTTGTATTCCTGAGTAAAAAGAGTAATCTGAAAGTTTGGAAAACATATTTGAGTGAATAACTGAGGATAACTTCCCCAGCCTTGCTAGAGATATAGACATCCAAATACAAAAAGCTTAAAAAATACCTGGGAAATATATCACAAGAAGATCACTGCCTAGGCACATAGTCATCAGGTTATCCAAAGTCAAGATGAAAGAAAGAATCTTAAGAACTGTGAGGAAAAAGCATCAGGTAACCCATAAAGAATAACCTACATATTAACAGTAGATTTAAAGCACAAACCCTATAAGGTAGCAGGGATTGGGGTTCCTATGTTTAGCCTTCTAAAACAAAATGATTATCAGCCAAGAATTCTGTATCCAGTGAAACTAAGCTTCACAAATGAAGAAGAGACAGTCTTTTTTGGACAAACAACTGATGAGAGAATTTGGCACTACCAAGTCAGCACTACAAGAACTGCTAAAAGGAGCTCTAACTCTTGAAATAAACCCTTGAAATACACCAATATAGACTCTCCTTAAAGCATTAATCTCATGGATCTACAAAACAAAAACACAATTGAAACAAAAAACAAAAATAAGGTACTCAGGCAACAAATAGCAGAATGAATAGAGGAGTGGCTCACATCTCAATACTAACATTGAATGTAAATAGCCTAAATGCTCCACTTAAAAGATACAGAGTGGCAGAATAAATAATAATTTACCAACCAAGTATCTACTGTCTTCAAGAGACTCACCTAACACATAACTCACATAAAGTAAAGCAGGAAAAATATTTCATGCAAATGGGCACCAAAAGTGAGCAAGAGTAGCTATTCCTATATCATACAAAACAAACTTTAAAACAACAGCAGTTAAAAAAGACAAAGAAGGACATTACGTAAAGATAAAGGGACCAGTCCAACAGGAAAATATCGCAATCTTAAATATATGTGCACTTCACATTGGAGCTCCCAAATTTATAAAGCGGTTGCTACCAAGCCTAAGAAATGATATAGCACCACAATAATAGTGGGGCAAGTCAATACTCCACTGATAGCACTAGACAGGTCACTGAGAGAGAAAATCAACAAAGAAACAATGGACTTAAACTATACCCTAGAACAAATGGACTTAACATATATTTACAGAACATTCTACCTAACAACCGCAGAATATACATTCTATTTATCAGCATATGGAACAGTCTCCAAGACTGACTATATGACAGGCTGAAAAACAAGTCTCAATAAATTTAAGAAAATAGAAATTATAACAAGTACTGTGTCAGACCACAGTGGAATAAAACTGGAAATTAACTCCAAAAGAAACCCTCAAAACTATACAAATACATGGAAATTAAATAACTTGCTCCTGAATAACATTGGGTCAACAATAAAATCAAGACGGGAATTAAAAAATTCTTTGAAATGAACAATAATAGTGAAACAACCTATCAAAACCTATGGGATACTGCAAAGGCAATGCTAAGAGAAAAGTTCACAGCATTAAATGCCTACTTTGAAAAGTCTGAAAAAGCACAAATAGACAATCTAAAGTCACACCTCAAGGAGCTAAAGAAACTAGAACAAACCAAACGCAAACCCTGCAGAAAAAAATAAATAACAAAGATCAGAGCAGAACTAAAGAAAACTGAAACAAACAAAAAACAACACACAAAGTAAATGAAACAAAAACCTTGTTATTTGAAAAGATTAATAAAATTGATAGATCATTAGCTATGTTAACTAAGAAAAGAAGAGAGAAGGCTCCAAATAAGCTCAATTAGAAATGAAATGGAAGATACCACAACTTATACCACAGAAATACAAAAGATCATTCAAGGCTACTACTATTAATGCTTTTATGCGTATAAACTTAAAAAAACCTAGAGAAAATGGATAAATTCTTGGATATACACAACCTTCCTAGATTGAATCAGGAAGAATTAAAAACTCTTAACAGACCATTAACAAGCAACAAGACTGAAGTGGTAGTTAAAAAGTTACCAACAAAAAAAGTCCAGGATCAGAAGGATTCACAACTGAATTGTATCAGACATTCAAAGAAGATTTGGTACCAATCCTATTGACACTATTCCAAAAGGTAGAGAAGATAATTGTCCCTAAATCATGATATGAAGCCAGTATCACCCTAATACTGAAACCAGGAAAGGCCATAACAAACAAAGAAAACTACAGACCAATATTCCTGATTAACATAGATAAAAGAATCCTTAACAAAATACTAGCTAACAGAATCCAACAGCATATCAAAAAGACAATCTACCATGTTCCAGTGAGTTTCATAACAGGGATGCAGGGATGGTTTAACATACACAAGACAATAAATGTGATACACTACATAAACAGAATTAAAAACAAAAATCACATGGTCATCTCAGTAGATGCAGAAAAGCATTTCAAAAAGTCCAACATTCCTACATGATTAAAATCCTCAGCAATATCTGCATAGAAAGGACATTGCTTAAAATAATAGAAGCCATCTATGACAAACCCACAGCCAACATTATATGGAACAGGGAAAAGTTGAAAGCATTCTCTCTCAGTACTGAAACAAGACAAGGATGCCTACTTTTACCACTTCTATTCAACATAGTACTGGAAGTCCTAGCCAGGGTAATCAGACAAGAGAAAGAAATAAAGAGCATCCAAATTAGTAAAGAGGAAGTCAAATGGTTGCTGTTTGCCAATGACATGACTGTATACCTAGAAAACCCTAAAATCTCATCCACAAAGCTCCTAGAACTGGTAAATGAATTCAACAAAGTTTCGGGATCCAAAACTAATGAACACAAGTCAATAGCACTTCTATACACCAACAGTAACCATGCTGAGAATAAAATCAAGAATTCAACCTCTTTTCAAATAACTGCAAAATAAAATAAAATATTTGGTAATATACTTAACCAAGGAGGTGAAAGACCTCTATAAGGAAGACTACAAAACACTGCTGAAAGAAATCATACATGACATAAACAAATGGAAACACATCCCATGTTCATGAATGGGTAGAGTAAATATTGTCATTAAATCAGTATTTCCAAAAGCAATCTACAAATTCAATGCAATTCCCATCAAAATACCATTATTCTTCACACAACTAGAAAAAAACTCCTAAAATTCATATGGAACCAAAAGAGAGCCCACATAGCCATAGTAAGACTAAGCAAAAAGAACAAATCTGGAGGTATATTACCAAACTTCAAACTATACCATAAGGCCATACTGAACAAAACAGCATGGTAATGGTATAAAAACAGGCACATAGACCAAAGAAACAGAATTGAGAAGCCAGAAATAAAGCCAAATACTTACAGTCGACTGATCTTTGACAAAGCAAACAAAAACATGAAGTAGAGAAAGGACACCCTACTCAACAAATGCTACTGGGATAATTGGCTAGCCACATGTGGAAGAATGAACCTGTATTATCATTTCTTACCTTATACAAAAATAAACTCAACATCAATCAAAGGCTTAAATCTAAGACCTGAAACCATAAAAATTCTAGAAGATAACATTGGAAAAATCCTTCTAGACATTGGCTTACACAATGACTTCATGATCAAGAACCCCAAACCAAATGCATCAAAAACAAAGATGAATAGATGGGACACAATTAAACCAAAAAACTTCTGCACAGCAAAAGCAATCATCAGAAGAGTAAACAGACAACCAACAGAGTGGAAGAAAGCCATTGCAATCTATATATCTGCAAAGGACTAATATCCAGAATGTACAAGGAACTCAAGCAAATTAGTAAAAACAAAGCAAGCAAACAAACAAAAAATGATCCCATCAACAAGTTGACTAAGGACATGTATAGACAATTCCCAAAAGAAGATATACAAACAGCCAGCAAAGGTATGAAAAAATGCTCAACATTACTACTTATCAGGGAAATGCAAATCAAAACCACAATGCAATACCACCTTACTTTTGCAAGAACTGGCATAATAAAAATAAAATTAGATGTTGGCATAGATGTGGTAAAAAGAACACTTTTACACTGTTTGGAGAAATGTAAACTTGTACAACCGCTATGGAAAACAGTGTGGCGATTCCTCAAAGAACTAAAAGTTAATCTACCATTTGATCCAGCAATCCCATTCCTGGGTATCTACCTACAGAAAAAGAAGCCATTATGTGAAAAAGATTCTTGCACATGCATGTTTATATCAGCACAATTTGCAATTGCAAAAGCATGGAACCAGCCCAAATGTTCATTAATCAATGAGTGGTTACAGAAAATGTGATCTATATAGCATAGAATACTATTCATCCATAAAAAGGAATGAAATACTGGCATTTGCAGCAACCCGAATTGAATTGAAGACAGTTATTCTCACTGCAGTAACTCAGGAATGGAAAACCAAACGTTATATGTTCTCACTTCTACATGGGAGCTAAACTACAAGGATTCAAAGGCATAAGAATGATATAATGGACTCTGGAGACTCAGGGCGGAAGGGTGGGAGGGAGGTGAGGAATATGAGTACACATTGGTTACAATGTACACTGCTCAAGGGACAGGTGCAGCAAAACCTCAGGTATCATCACTAAAGAATTTATTCAGGTAACCAAACACCACCTGTTCCCCAAAAATCTGTTGAAAGAAAAAGGAAAAAAGATTTGGCATTTTCTCATAAAATTTAATATGCTTCTACACAATGATCTAACACTTCTAAGATATGGACACCTATTTCCACAAGAATATTTGTACAAGAATGTTCTTATATAACAAGTTTTATTCAAAACAGTTAAGACCCTGAAAGTTTCAAATATCAGTAGAATAAAGCTGTTGGATGTATTCTTAAAATGAAATATTACTTACCAATATAAAGGAACAAACTGCTGATAAATGTAACTATGAGAATGAGTCTCAAAAACATACTGAGTTCAAGAAACCAGATACAAAACAGTAAATATTATATAATTTAATTTATATAAATTTCAAGAACAAGTGGGATTACATTTATATGATAAACATTAAAATAATGGCTACCTTTGGTGGTTGATGAATGTATTGACTGGAAGAGGAATGAAATGATTTTTAGAGGCAGTCAGGGTGTTCTTTGACGTAACTCGATGATGGTTATATTTATCAGGCTGTTAGGGTGAGAACTGTATAAAGTACACCACCCAAAATGACAATAGAGACTGTATTACCATCATTCTCAACAAACTGACATAACAACAGAAAATCAAACACCACATGTTCTCACTCATGGGCGGGTATTGAACAATGAGAACACATGAACACAGGGAGGGAAGCATCACACACTGAGGTCTGTGGGGAGGAACTAGGGGAGGGACACGGTGGGGTAGGGAGTTGGGGAGGGATAACATGGGGAGAAATGCCAGATATAGGTGATGTGGATGGAGGCAGCAAATCACATTGCCATGTATGTACCCATGCAACAATCCTGCATGTTCTTTACATGTACCCCAGAACCTAAAATGCAATTAAAAAAAAATTTATATATATATATATACAAACAAAATAAAAATAAAAATAAAAAATAAAAAATTGAAATTTTAAAAAATGTGACAAGACTGAGTTATCACTTAACATTATTGTTGGAAATATATGAAAAACTCAAGAGTTAGTTCCATACCAGTCAACACCATATTAGTGTACTAAGCTGGTGCATTTTGCATTAAAAGTTGTATGTTATGGTCTGAATTTTTATGTAACCCCCAAATTCATATGCTGAAACTCTAACCTCTGAGGTGTTGGTATTAGGAGGTGAGATTTTGGGAAGGTGATTAAGTCATGAAGGAAGAGCCTTCATGAATAAGAGTATGGCCCTTATAAGAGACCCCAGAGATATCACTTGCCTCTTACACCACAAGGTGACAGAGAGAGAAGACAGCCATCTGTGAGCCACAAAGTGGGCCCCCATGAGACACAGAATCCACTTGTGCCTTAATCTTGTATTTCCAGTATCCAGAACTGTAAGAAATAAATTTCTGTTGTTTATAAGCCCTGGTATTTTGTTATAGCAGCCTAAAGGGACTAACACATTATACTCATCAACTTTTAGTACATGTTAAGTAGCAGTAAGAGGAATAGTAAAAACATGAAAAATGTTCTGTTCCTTATTCCACAAATACTAGATTTAATATCCATGTACCTTATAGCTTTCTCCTGTAATGTTGATTTTATTTTCAACAAATTCAGCAGTTTTCAGACTTATCAAATAATGCATTATTAAAATGTGAATTTGAGATTTGTTCATTAGCAGAGTGTCAGTTATGCATGAAGTCTGATGATCCCAGATAATATGTATATATTCTATTAGTATGTGTATATTCTATAGTATGTGTACAAATAGTATATGTGATATATAGTAAGTTCTCAATGTCATTGACATGTTCTTGGAAACTGTGACTTTAAGTGAAATGACATACAGTAGGTTCTTGAATAATATTTCATTCAACACAGTTTTGTTATACCATCGATGAGAAAAACATTGGTTTTGTTACATGTCACATTGCTTAAAGTCAGTTTCCAAGAACCTCTCAATGACATTGAGAACTTACTGTATAATATATACTTTATATGTCTACATATGTATATATTTGCACATACACATGCATGCATAAACATATATGTTTATATCAGTGGTGTGTATATAGATATAGGAATACACATAAACTGTTTTGCAAATAACCTTCACTGAAATTTAATGAGGTCAAAATAAAAAACAAATATTGACTGTATTTAAAGATTCCCTTTTATGAAACTCAATCTTAAGTATTTAGCTACTTAGCTTAATATTGAGTTTTTATGAAACTCAATATTAAATATTTAGCTACATTTTAATACTTTATATCATAAAAATATCATTAATTTTGCTGTCTTTAAGCTTTATTTGTACTTATAAATTTTTTATTTTATAGTTATGTAAGAGCTAAGGGCAAAAGTCATTCACATTTTGCAATTCTGTTATTTCAATAAAAATAGTCCTTCTGATTTATTGGATACCAATATATCATTCAAATGTGAAAACCACTGTATACATACGTACATGCATACTCCCTCTCTCTCTCTCTCTCACACACACACACACACAATGTGTGGTCTTTAAGAAACTTTAACCACAGAAAAATATACTAAGTATAGCTGAGGAAATGCAAAGCACAATCTCAGAGATAACCAGTGTTAACAGTTTGCCTTTATCCAGATTGACTTAGTCTATTTGTGCTGCTATAACAAAACACCACAGACTGGGTAATTTATAAAGGATAGAAATTTATTTCTCACAGTTATGGAGGCTGGAAAGTCCAATATCATGGCACCAGGATTGGTGTCTGGTGAGGGCCTGCTCCACTGATGATGTCTTCTCATGATGGCATCCTCACATGGTGAAAGGTGAAAGGGCATAAAGGGGCAAGCTGCCTCATTTTTTTTTAAAAAGGGCACTTATCCATTTGTGAAGGTAAAGTCCCATGACTTAATCACTTCCCAAAAGGCCTCATCTCCTAATATCACCACAATAAGGATTAAATTTCAACATGAATTTTGGAGGGGTTGCTACAATCAAATCATAGCACAGGTTTGTATACATTTTATAATTTAGCCATGTTGAGTGGGTCCATTTTATATCAGTGGGACAGTTTTATTTTGCTTAAGATTTTATCATGTTTTTCCATGTCCTAAAATGCTATTGATAAACATAATTTTAACTGGCTATATGTATAACTTGTAATTTATTTAGCCAATCCTATATGTACATTTAGGTTTATCAATTTTTTCTATTATTAAAAATGTTGAAATTTTCAATTATTATTCATAAATATGTTACAATTTTCAAGCCTTTTTAAATTTATCTTACCCATAAAAAGAGCAGTTCAATTTCCTCTTTTTCTATGCAATCAAAATGTAACAGTATTTTACATTGATTGGAAAGAGGGAGTCAATAGACAATTCCTGGTTTACTGTTTCATTGGAATTCACCAAAATGATCAATCACCAAATATTGATTGAGCACTTACCATGTGCCAGACCCTGTATTAGACTCTATTACCTGTATTAAAGAAATAAGTTATTGGAGCCTTTTAAAAGTCATGTCTTATCATTGATACCAAGCTAATCACAGACTATATTAGTAAATTTGTGCATGTGAAGAGGAGGAATGACAAGAAGATAATAAAGCAATTTTAGAATTCTAATCTATATAAGGAAAATGAGGGGAGGCTGGAGGAGGAAGGAGGCTAATTCAAGAAATACTAGTAAAGCAAAACTTCTCCTACAACACCACCTTCCTGTCTTGTCATAAGTATAGATGACTGACAACTCTGTTATAGGATTTTAAGATTATTCTGTTTATGTAAAACTTCCCATGGCTATAAAACTGAGTCCCCACAGCCCCAATTACTAACTTGGGGACACATATATTTAAGATATGATCATTGTCATTTAGACATTGCAACCAAGGATGGTGAATTCTGTCTGAAGTAGCCAATTACCTGTCCAAATCTGTCTTCAGCCTTTCAGCCAGAAAGTTATTTTTGTCATTATAGTTTCTTGTTGACAGTATACTTAGACTCCCTTCTGTTACAGAAAATGATGCCCAGTGCAGAGCCTTCTTTCACATACCTGAGGTGTGCTGTTGAGTCACCAAAAAATAGACATTACAGTTTGTTTTATTCCAAACAAATGTTTCAGCTCCAGTGGGAGCTACTGGTTAGAGATGCCTTGGATGTAGGAAAGTAATTCCTAGGGTTTGAAATGTATCTACTCCATTTTGAAACAGCAGGAATCCCACAACTCCCATTTTGAAAATGCACTGTAGAAGGGAATCTGTGTCTATCCTACATGGAAACTGAACTATGAGTATAGAATTATAAAGGCTTCTGGATGGATTCATATGTAAGTCAAAGTTTTAATATTATGCCTATGGGTAAAATTCACTTTAAGAACACTAAATACTTGTCCTTCAAGCAGGCAAATGGAAATTATGCCTACTCTTCATAAAATCAACAAGAAGAGAATGTTTTTTGGAGCTATAGCATATTAACAAAAACAGGACTGGCTGTGATTCTAGATCTGCCTATCTTTTGAGAGGCTGACAGCACTGGAGCTTGGAGCTTAAAAATCAAATATGCTAAGGAGCATACACAAGAAAAAAACCAGCATATCTTAATATCTTCACAAATCACTGCCCTGAATCCCATCTTCTTTTTGAAAAATTAACATTAAAATGAAATATAGATCACTCACATGGGTAGGCCCAATGTGTGATTGAGTCAAAATAAAAAAGAATTCTTTTGTAAATGACCAATATTTGGTGATAATAGATTATACCTAACAAGCTCCAAGTAGTGCCATAAGCAGGAAGGTATTTAATAGATGATTTTGATTATGGTAATAGTTATGAGCTACTTTATAGATGAAAATAAGGAGCCAAACAAATTAGCAATATGATGCCTATAATTTTCACACTGGTAAGACATTTAGATTTTTCTATGACATCATTAAAATGTAGATAATTGCCACTTTTTCTACACTTATAAATTTCCTGAGAAATTTTCTCTAAACTTTAATGTTATTATTGAGAACCAACTTATCTCTTAGAGAAAGTAAGCAGATGGATAAAATTTCTGTAAGTGTTCTGAACCCTTCAGAAGGAATCCCTACTCTGAGTATGTAAATGTTGTAGATTAACATAAGCAATTTCAAAGTTGAAAAGGTAAACTAATAGACAAGGCTCACTTTGCTTTGACCAATTTACAGTTCTTAAAGCCAGATGTTATTAAATCATAATTCAAACTCTCTGAGTTATTCACTTGACTCTGCTGTTGATAGAGGCCTGACGATCCATTCATGTCTGAAAATGGCTGGTGGATTATAACAGACTAACACAAAAGAGTAAACTCTTTATTAACTTGTAAAACTATATTGCCACAGACAACCCAAAACATTAAACTGATGTATTTTACTTGGATTCACATCCCTCACAGAGGATCATATGCTAAACAGCACATGCAGAGAAACAATTGCTATGTCACAGAATCCAACGACATTAGCCTGATTCCATCCACTGAGGAGACTGGGAATGATTCTGATTCACTTTTCACATAAAATGGATTTTATTCCTCAAGAAGACCAACCCCAAGACACATAATTGTCAGATTTACTCGGATTGAAATAAAGGAGAAAATACTAAGGGCAGCCAGAGAGAAAGGCCAGGTTACCCATAAAGGGAAGCCTATCAGACTCACAGCAGATCTCT